>BQNB010123934.1:3112-20017 GCA_026074375.1 Tanacetum coccineum
CACGAGTAGGGCCATATGGTCACTACTCTCCACATTTATTATTTAACCCTTTTTGGCCATTTAAGCTTTTAGCTCTTTTGAGCTTATTACCAGCTTATTATGATAAGCTGGTAGTTCCATTTTATTTTTCATAGGATTAGTATTGTCTTAAGCATTTTCCTTGAATTTTTCAGATTTTTTCAAATTAGTGTAGTATTTTTTATCAATTTTTTAGATTAAATACGTTTTTAATTCATAATAAATAATATAAAAGTCAAAAAAATATAATTCTTTTTTTTAAAATTTTCTTTTATCATTTAGGATTTATAAAAATTAAATTTTCATTTGTAGGGTTAAAATTTTAGAATTTGAGTTTTTAAAGAACGGGTTTAGGAGCCCGTTAACGTTTTTTCGTGTTTTAGCCTTAATTGCTTTCGTTTTTAGCTTTCCTTTACTTGTTTTTGTATTTTATTTGTAAAAATAGGAAACCAAAGCCAATTTGTGATATTCAAGCATTGTTCCACAAACGTTACCTCGATTTTCAATTTGAACCTCGTCGGGACACGACCCATGAAGTTTTATTGGGTTTTTACTTTGGGTAAAAGTAAATTTCCTTTTAAAAAAGCCTCTTGGAATACTCTCTCTTTATTATTGATATTATCCTATTATATATTTATATTATATATATATATTTATATATACTAAAGGATTCAAGTCACATCTCATGCACGCTAATGTGCCCGCGTGTGAGCCATTCTTCCGTCTTCACATTTCGAATGTAATCGGGTCCTAGATTTAAAACTCCTTTGTAGAACCCCTTAAGCTTTTGGTATGCATGCGAGATTCCATTCTTCATATCTTTCTCACTTACCTTTAGTAATGGTGGGATCTTGTTATATTGCTCATTAGTGTGGTTTTTAAACCTCGGATGTGATTGCACCATTTGGTAAGTTACTTCATCATCACCATTGTAAAGGGTAATTAACCCTTCGAAACATTTTTTTTAATTCCAACTTCTCTTAAGAACGATTCGCCAACAATAATATCGCCCATTCCTTCATCACGATAAGCATCCATATCCTCTAAAACTGCAAAATTAGTCATAACAGAAAAAGTTCCAACAAAGATAGGCACATTCATTAAGGCTCCTATAACATTATCCCCTTTGTACACCATCTTATCTTTCATTATTGAATTATGAAACTCTTTGGACATCACTGATATCAACTTAATTATACCTATATATATAACTTAATATACATATATAATTAAAATCAAAATATCAAATAATGAAAGAGTGAGGAAGTATTCCGTAAGGTTTTTAAGATGGAAGATTACTTTTATCCAAAGTAAAATCCAAAACCTTCCCGAGTCGTATCCCGACGAGGCGTGAATGGAAAATCGAGGTTAAGTTCGTGATCGCGTGATTGAATAATCAATGATTTTGATTTTGGATTCTATTTCTACTAATAACATGCAAAAACAAATAAAGGCAAGCTAAAAACGAAAGCAATTAAGGTTAAAACACGAAAACGATAACAGGAATCAAAACCCGAGCTTTAAAAACCTAAATTATCAAATTTTAACCCTACAAAAGCAAATTTAATTTTTAAAGGTCCTAAATGATTAAAAATAATTTTAGAAAAAAGAATTATATTTTTTTGATTTTATTTTATTTATTATGAATTAAAAACTAATTTATCCTAAAATTATTATTAAAAATATTAAACTAAATTGGAAAATTCTGAAAAATTTACTATAAATACTTAAGGTAATTCTAATCCTAGGAAAAATAAAATAAGCCACACAGCTTATCTTAATAAGCTGTGAATAAGCCCTAAAGGTCTGAAAGCTTAAAAGGGTAAACACCTCTTATATACCAAGTGGCCCCAAGGTCTAACAGAAAAGACCCAAGGGTGCAGATGGTAGTGTGTGGTGTGTTAAGGTATTGGCTATGAGAAAGGGGGAGGTCACAGGTTCGAACCCTGTGGCTTCCCTTTTTGTAAAACCATTTTTTTCCTTTTAATAAGCTATAAACCAAGTGGAAATAAGCAACTTTAATAAATGGACTTTTGACAGAACTTAAGAATAAGCTAGAAATAAGCAATTAAAAATGACAGTTCTAAAAACAATATACGAAAGGAACTTAACTAAACTACTAGCTTATTTTTAGGACTCAAAACGCAACAAAAGAACAAATAAGCTGAAAATAGATCTATACTAAGACTAAATAAGCACAAAGGTCTTCAAATAAGCAAATAAATTAAGCTGACATGAACTGAAAGGCATTTAAACAAAGCAGCACTTAAAGGGCTTTAAAGGACATGAACCCTTTTTTTAAGCCAAGATTTATCACTAATAAGCTATTGATATTAAGTTGAAAGCTAAAAACAGTTTAAGTACTATAAGCTAATGACACAAATAAGCAAAATTTAAGCAAACTAAATTAAGGAGTAAGCTAGAAAAAGTAAATGCAAATGGCAAACTACACTTAGTTGTTTTTGGCTTTTTGGTTGAAATGACTAAATGGCATCTTAAAAATATGACTTAATAAGCAAAACTAAAGACCAAAAGCTGAAAACAGATTAAGGTTGCCACCAAAAGAACACGTAAAAGCTAGAAATAAGAAAATTAGACAGGAAAATAAGCTAGAAATAGGACTTAAAAAGTGACAGACTAAACTTATATTTTTGTCTTTTTGAATTTTTAAGATAAAATGCAAACTTAAAGCTTAAAATTAAGACTCAATTAGCAAATGTTTAAAAGGCAAAAACTTAAAACAGATACAGCTTATAATAAGCTAATCAAAATAACTCAAAAATAAGCTTAAACCTAATCACAGTCAATCTGCAAATTGGAACATTGTGCTTAAACAAATGCCATCCTACTTGACTGATTTCTTTTTGTTAAAATGCTTTTAAGACTACACCAATTTAAAACAACTCAAGACAGATTCAATTGTAACAAAATTGAACACTAAAACCATACTTTAAGAAATCTTACTCAAATAAGCAGTTTGAGAATCCATAGGAACTAGCAGACTTAGACATTGAAAAACCAAACTTCAATTCTTAAATGAACTTGTTTTAAACTTAAGAAAACTATTTATAAGACTTAATTAGAACTAATCAAATCTGATTTGAGCACCAAAAACAGGTTAACATGATTTTACCCTATCAAACTTTCTTATCCCAAACAACCTTTTAAAACTTTAAATTATCATTTTAAGCTATGACAGACTTAATTAAGCTAAGTATTATAAAAATAGACTAATAACTAAGATATTAAAAGAAAAATAAGCAAAATCCTAAAGAAAATAAGCACTAAACAATAAGCTATACTAAAAAGCTAAAATGACTATTAATGGGCAGATTTTAAGAAAACTCAAACTAAATATTTATAATCTATAAGCTAGGTATTTTAAGCTATACTAAGGAAGAATAAACACAAATAAGCAAAATTAAGCAATAATAAGAAGAGAATAAGCAGTAAAACTAAGCAAATAGTAAAATAAGCTAGAAAATAGAAAAGAAAAGTGACTTACAAGAGCCTTTGCTCAAAACAAGGCTAATTCATGCTCTTTAGAGCTTTTCTACATGCTCTTTAGAGCTTTTCTACAAGCTCTAGCAGAAGCTAGTACAAACCCATAAGCCCTTCCATGTTAGGCTTATCTTCCATAAAAGCTTAAGACATATTTTTGGAGTATATGCAACAGAAAACTCAGTTAAGCTATTGAGAAGCTAAACTTTAGTATGTAGTGAGTATACAAAGATCTAAAGAGCTTATAAAAATGACTTGGAAATAGTTTTATAACATAAAGAGCATAAGAGTAAAAACAGGTTTGCATAACACAATAAAAACTGAAATTTCATTAAACCTTAAAAGATTACAATGCTTGAAATTTGAAATCCAATAAGTAAAAAAACAATAAGCTGTAAATAAATTTTAAAAACAAGACTACACTACTCCTACTCTATATTACACTTGATGATATCTTTAATAAAGGAAAACCTAATCTATTAAATAGAAAAAAAAAAATAGAAAAAACTAAGGGCACAAGGTGTGCTGGTTGTGTGAGGAGGATTGAGGAGTGCTCTCCAAGTCTATAATCTGAGCCTTTGAATCCTTCATTGTGCTTCTTTAACTTGATCATAACCCTTGATTACATCAACCAATCAATTGGCCTAGGATTGCCAACGTGTCTGTCATCTTCTAGGGGTGGGGTAAGTGGGGTTGAGGGGGGTTTGTCATGGTGCAGGGGATTTAGGAGGGATGGATGAATATTAGGATTTGGCGGGTTGTTTAGTTTTGTTTATATTTGTTTGTTTTGTAACGGGGTTAGGGTTTAAAGGGTAACAGGGTTAGGTTTAGGACTAGGGGTGTAATTGTTTAAGGACTATAGGTTGTAAGACACCAGTGGATTAACGGTGTTAAAGAGCCATAAGACTTGAACGAAGAAATGGTATAATGACTTAGTATGAAAGTCCCAGACTAACAATGCAAACCCTTAAGACTAAATGTGTAATAATTGGCTAATGGGCTTTTGATCTGTGGCCAGGTTATAATTATTGGGCTTTAGTCTTTTCTTTAAACTATACTCTATAGATAAATCTTTATGGGCTGAATGGCTGACCCGCCCATTAAATAGGGTGCGGGTTGGTCCATTTAAGATGCACACGTCTTTGGCTTTGACTTTTCACTCTCTTTCTAATCCCGTGCTTGGGTTTGTCGGTTTTGGCTTTGTTTTTGCCCTTTAGTGAATATCCGTTACCTGCACAACATAAATCACAAAACATACATATAATTGGCATTTTATGTCTGTTTTTGGTCATTTAGGCTCGTTTTTATAGGTAAAAGGTAAGTGTAATTAAACACATACCAAAATCCCCATACTAAGATATTGTCGTGTCCTCACGCAATGCCATAAGTAAAATAACACTTAAAAACAAAGAATCACAAATCCCCCCCTCGACAAATTACCCCCAACTCGAAAGTAGCTAAGTGGTTCGTCAAGAGGGAATTAAAGAATCATTAGTTTTTGAAAAGACCCCGTTTTGACCATTTTTAAATATTTCACTATTACCCACGACCATATTTTTGTATTTTTCCCTTTTTCTCATTTTTTTTTATACTTTTCTTTTTAAGGCAAACTAACTAGAATTTGTGACTCCGTTATTTTCATAACCTTTAGAGTCATAGAATCAAAGAAGCACTTCAACCTAAAATGCGCAAAAAGAATAAATTCATCGTCCTCATTTTTTTTCACTTGCCCCAATCAGCTTAAAAACAAAATTCATGTGTTACGATACAATGATAGAAGCTAACACAACTCATAAATGCTGATTGTGGGAAAGCATAGCTACGTCCCGCGTCCCTTATTCTAAATCTTCTAAGGGTTTTATTAATATTGGAGACAAATAAAATAAGACTATTAAAATAAATACACCCGGTTTAGACCACAATAGTTAGAAATCTTTTCTAAAGAGACTATATAGGTGACAATACGGCTAAAATAAGGTTCAAAATTGTAAGATTTTAAGGGTATCCTTTTTATATCATCCTCACCAACTCAACTACGATATACCAGAGATTGGAGGCTTTATTTAAAAACATCAGAATGTCGAAATTTGGCTTTATACTTATTATTATTGCAACATTATTAAACCTTGGTAATTTCCTCGACCTTTTAGAAGGCTGCAACATCGGTTGTGAGCTGGCAAGATACAACAAACTTTTATCAGTCTTAGATCATTATTATGTGCCTTATTTAGAAGACTGCAACATCGGTTGTGAGCCGGCAAGATGCAGTAAAACTTATCATTCCCCAAACACAGATATATTAAGTATTATTTTTACCTCACCCTTTAAATATACCCAACATCGGTGTGTGAGGGCCGCAAGAATGGGTAAAAAAAATAAAAAGTGGTCTTATTTCGGCTTCAGTTTATTACATAACTCTTATTATTATTATAGCCAAATTTCAAGTCCTGCGGTCTTTTAAAAACTGCCACATCGGTTGTGAGCCGGCAAGAGACAGTAGCCTATTTTTCCTCGCAAACAGACAAAACCTCGATGTGTACCTTACTTTCACCAGAAGGAATCTCTACGAAGTGATTTAAACTAAGAATCACAAAAACCTAAAGTAACTTTATGTATTCACAATTATATAGCGTTTATTAAGCTGATGGGAGCAAAAAGCCATAATTAACCTCTATGAGCTCTAAAGAGTTCCAACTACTCCATGTTTAGCATCTAACTTATATAAAACTCTATCATTTTTCGTTCTTGGCGCAACATTTAAAAAACTACTTAATTAAAAAGATCCGCGAATGCTTAGTCTAAAAGTTAAGGAGCAAGCTAGAGCTCAACACGCTCGATCGAGTCAAAAATTAATTCTTATCTAACCTAGAAGTTAAAGTCAAACATTGTGACAAACACTTATTTTATTTTTGGAATTTTTTAATTTTTGCACAAAATCATAATATTTTTATAATTTTGGTGGTAAAAACAGGATTACGTGAAAACAACGACTACAGGCACATCAAGATCGATAGACCCCCCCCCCCATACTAATGAACTTAACATTGTACCATCAAATGTTGTTGTAAGAATGGGTCTCCTACGTAAATCTAAGGCCGTTTTATAAGTAAAATGTGCTCACAAGATAAACGTTAGTCGATAAGCATATTAGGATATTGTGATTCCCATGAATCATGATAAGGAATTGAAGCTATAATATGGAAATAAGGTTTGGATTTTCGTCCTCAGCCATTAGGTGTGCGTTGTGGGCTGTTGTAGAGCTAAGGGGTGCGTTTTGGTTTCTATTAAATTTTGGCTGTTGACAGCCCGCAAAGGCGCGTTTGGTTGCGGGTTGGCAGCCACCTTTAGGGTGCGTCGGGTTGGGTCTATCACCACAAGGGCGTTGGTTTGGTTTGTGTTACAGCCCTAGGGGCATTTGGTTGTGGGTTAACAGCCGAGGGTTTATTCGGGTTTGGTTTTGATAAGCACCGATGAGAGTGCGTTTGGTTGATGTAGAGACAGCAAGGGGGCGTTTGGTTTAGCATGTAACATCACAAGAGGCGTGTTTGGTTTAATTGTTAACAGCCCAAGAGGGCATTTGGTGTTGTTTATAATCAACTAGGGGCGTTGGTTTGATTTCGGCACCACAAGGGTGCGGTCGGTATCGGGTCAGCCGCCCGATTAGGGCGCGTTTGGCTGTGACAGCCTAAAAATGGTGCGTTTGGCTTTCACACCCGCAGCTAGGGCTGCGTTTGGCTTGTACTTCCATCAAAGAGGGTGCGTTTGTTTAATGAAACCACGTACAAGGGTGCGTTTGGCTTAACAGCCCACCGACAAGGGGTGCGTTTAGCTGTGTAAATATGACCAAAGGGGTGTTTGGGACAGCGGGCACAGCAAGGGGTACGTTTGGTTTGGAAGGAACACCTACGATGGGTACACTCTTACTGTGCCTTGAATAAAGTGGCATACATACAAGTCTACGTCACAGTTTTATGAACTTAGAGTAATTGTAATCATTGTTTTATACTATAACACCTCGTGTTTTAGGGTCATTGAAGTCGTTAATAAATCCGCTATGTACCTTTTGTATGGTACGCGTTTGCTTTGAATTGTAAACGTTAAGTTAAATCGCGTACGTTAAAAATTAGCGTTCAATGTAAACGGGCATCAAACGATTAAATGTTTACATCAAGCAAGTGTTAAGAAATTATTTTGAGGATAATTATTAACTTTGTTCATTTTATTTTATCGGTTACGTAAAGAGTGTACGTTTCGCGATAAAAGTACGTTTAGGCATACCCGGAACCTCATTAAATAAATCTACGTTTCAACAAATAACCAGTTTTATTATCAATGAGTAAAATTTGTTATTAATTTTACTTAACTTAATTAATCTATTACTAATATAAAATAATTAATAAATTATAAAAAATTAATAATTTTAATTATTTCATTTATTTATTTTAATAAATATCAATATAAATTAATTTTTAAAAAAACTTTATCACTTTTCATCATATGGGACGTCTCCCATTTAAATGAATAAGCCAAGACAAATTATTTGCAAGTAATACTTTCAAAGACTACACTTTAACATTTTACTTACACTTTCACTTTACATAATACATTATACTTTCATTAAAGTGCAAGTAACAAGTTGATACTTTTATATGGCAAGTAATATCTAGATATTTACTTCATGAGTGCTAGGAACATAAGGACTAAGCATTTAAAGAGATAGTATGGTTCTTGCAAGAGTTAGTAAAGACTTGTAAGAAGTGTACTAGTGATTTCAATCACTAGTCACCCCATTTTTCTTCCATAATTGCCCCCCCCCCCATGTGGTCTTGACTTCTTGGTCTTTGTTTAACTTCCTAGCTAAGTCTTGTAATACATATAAGTCTTTTCCACTAGTAGATAAACACACAAGTATTTCATTTACCAAAAACAAAATCCATCCCTCTTATTTCTCTTGTCTAAGCCACGGCAACCAACAAAAACCACAAACCATCTATAAGATTTTTATCTACCACATTTACAAACATACCCACACTATATCTAAGGTATTCCAAAGAAGTTTAAAGGCTTGGTTAGGTCTTTAAAGGGGTTAAAGCAAGATTAGGGTTTTCTTGAGAAAACTAGGGTTTCAAGGGTGCAAGCTTTGGTTTCTAGTCTAAACAAGGGTTTAGATTGTGTTAGTCATCATCTTCATTCACCATAAGGTCATCTAGAACTCTTTATGATCTTACATTTATCATTATATGCATATGTTGTTTTTAATATAGCTTGAATCACCAATTTAGGATTTTGATAATGTAAAAAGAGGTTTTTACTGTTGTCATAATATGGTACACTTTTATTTATCTTATGATGTTAATGACTCATGTTAAATGGTGTCCACATAAGTGATTTACACTCTTGGTTAAGCATAAAAATGATTATGTATTAATTAGGGTTTATAAAGTTACATAATATGTTACAAGTAAAAGAAAGGCAAATGACATATTAATGTTGATTATGGACTTTTAATCATGTTACTTGAACACTAAAATAAAGTCATGTTGGAAGAAATACACTTGTACACTTATGGTTTATATGTAAAAATGGCTAAGTATAAACTTGGAGTAAAAAGGTTACTTATGAAAGTTAAGGGTTAAAAGTGTTAATATGGACTTGGTAATTTGGACATATGAGGATAATTAGGGACTAATGGACTCTTATTATATGTAACACTTATGTCATAAATAAAATATAAGGCTTGTGGTAATGTTATAAAGTGTAAAATATAAAAACAAGGTTAAAAATGGACTTAATAAGGTCACCCAAACTTTCTGTCCAAAAGTGTATAAAAATATATTTATTTTATATTTTTATAAAATAATACGACTCATGACGATTCCGAAAAAGTAAGAAACTTGTCAAACGGATTAATAACGAAAAAGTTATGGTAAAAACAAGTTATACGATAAATAAACGGATTTATAAAAGAATTTTTATAAAAATTATTCAAACAGCAAGTTTGGTATTTTTAACAAATTATACATATTTTTAGGATTCCAAAATGATAAGAATCGTAATTTTTCAATTAAAAATGAACGAGTTATGAATTTCGCGAGTTTACGACAATTAATACTTTTATAAAACTATTTTTATAAAAGTTACTGTTCATGACAGAAATATTTATTTTTGTAAACCTCATAAATAAATATAACTTTCAAATACGAGAACCGTATCGAAGAATGCTAAACGGAGCTATACGAATAAAATACGACGTTTACGGGTTTTACGATAACTAAAACTATAAAAATAACTTTATAACTGGTGTGAACAGTAAAAAGTACTGTTCATCAGAGGATCAAAAATATGAAAATGTCAAATTATGATAACTCATCTTAATACGAAAGCATGGGCATAAGAAACGTCAGAATCGGGCTTAAAACGCAAAAGTTATGCTATATTTACTACAACGGTAATTATAAACGTTTTTACTTATTAACCACAATTTTACCAAAACAATTAGTTGGTGATTGAACTATATAGAATTATATGTGGTTATCAAAGTACTATATTACTAGGGAGTTTCATAATGAGGCCTCTTCGGGGTGGCGTATCGTAGGAGTTGTTGGAATTTACGACTTAAAGTGTCCTATGCTCCTTATACGTTTCCACTACATGACTCTTAATTCTGATGCCCGTATGATTAGTATGATGTAACTAACATAGACATGTATATGATGTTAGTTAATCGAAGTACACGGTACTTATATGACCTTAAATTAAATAGGTTGCATTATGACGATTTGCGTGCACGCGTCGTTATCTCATGATATTTGGATTTCAGAACTCTAAGGTGCAGTTCATAGGCCCCACATTTTTTTCTGATTTCAGATTGATTTATAACTATGGGGTGGAAAAATGCATTTGTTTTTTAAATTGGTTGCATGTGGATATTTTATATTGATTACATGTTTGAATAAGTAGCGATTAAACCAAGTTGTTGAGCCCATTATCATGAACTGTCAATTGCATAGATGTAGTTGTGAAATTCACATTATGTGGAGCGCGTAATGTTATAACATATAATCTATTTGGGATTGACCTCCCGTCCGGGTGACTAGCTAATCACCCGGGTACAGAACGTTTTATAGCATGTCGAATTTTGTGGGTGTGTCGGTTTTGACATCAAATCGGGGCAGGAAAAGAAATTGCAATATATATTATTGCAAGAAAGATTGTCGAGCTTCAGTGTCATGAGCTTAGGAAAATGTAATCGGGTTTTGTGATGTCTGCATGTGTTGCATTATCAATGGGAATGTTCTTGCGGGTCCTGTTTATTATGATTTATCCAACTTTGAAATTCCACCAACATTTTGTTGACGTTTTAATGCAATGTTTTTCAGGGAAGATCAGTAAAGCATAAAGGTGCAGGATTTGTTTTTTTGTTACCAAATTAAAACTTGGTTGTTTTGTTTTGGGAAGGAAAGTCGATGCTAAAGATATGGTTGTATTATGTTTTGGGAAACTCATGTGTTGTGAACCAGTATCTTTGTAATAATAATAAGGAACAAGTTAAAGCTTCGGGCTATTTGTATCAAATATTTGTTAAATCTAATGTATCAGTTTTAAATGACTTTTTGGTCGTTCTATATACATCTTGTGTTATTGATCTATGAAGTAACACGCCCCGGACCCTTATTCCGCTGCGACCCAATTTGTGGGTGTTACACATAAGAATCGCACAAGTCACACTTGTTTGATGTTGGCTCAAGCAAGATTTCCATCGTCATTGTGAATACTTAAGTATCACTCTGATGTTCTGGCAAGATCACATGGATAATGCGTAGGATTCTAATGATATTACTAGTTTTCACAGTGTGTGAGAAACCAGCTTATAATAGATAAGTGTCCTATAGAGATTTATAGATGATCTCATGGATCTAGACTCAATGGTGCACATTTAGTTTTTAGTGATCGGAGGCTGGAGCTGATTGTCACCTTTTCAATACCAACTAACTCGGAGTGAGAAAGTCGATAGAAATGTGTGAATCTCCATGAGTTTTTGAAACAAAGTCTTTCCGACTTTGAGTGGCTGGGAAGGGTTGTGCATTGTGTCACTGGGTTCATGACGGCTATCTTCAATACCAGAAAACAGCTTAGTGTTTCTGATAGCATATGCATTGACTCGGTTTCTTCCTAAGTGTAAGGAGGGCTTCTTTCTTTTCACCCTTTACCTTAACTTTTCTTTTTCATTCTTCAACCCCTTCAGCACTTACCGAGACTTCACGACTAGTACCTTGTTGGGTTTGTTCCAGTACTAGCTCCATCTCAGTCGGCACTCTTCCCTTTTACTCACTTTTACTCCTTTTTTTCATCATACCTAAGGACTTCTACACTATCTAGTGAATATCCCTGGGTAGATCCCTCCAGTTCTGGCTGGATCATGGGAATGAGTACCAAAAACTTAACCACTTATTATCCAATACATTAATTAAAATGGTCGGGGGGGGGGGGGTCTTTGTTATTTCACATTTCAGCCATTACGTAACCATTTGCTCCCCCTTCATATGTGCATAGATTAATCGAAAGAGTTTAGCACATATGAGGATGAGCGTACACTTGAGTTCTTAAGATCACATTATTAGCCGTATATTTTAAACACATTTTCTCCCCTTAACAAAAATGTTAAATCTCTTGATATTTTGGATACCAAGAGATTAAAATTTTTTTATTGACGACGCATAGGTGAGAGCATTGTGTCTGCTTTAGTGTTATTCAGCATCATTGTGTCAAATATGTAAGAGGAATAGAGTTGTTTATCTAGATGCCGCCGGGGAAAGGATGTCCAATTATTAATCAAGCCGATTATTGGAACATATTAATGCTCCCCCTTAATATTTAAGGGTATATAAGATAGTGCGGAGTACAATAATTTGAAAGATTTTAAATTTACTAAGAAATTATTGAAAACTTTATACTCGAGCACTCCTTATTATCACCATAAGTCTACACTACTTATATACATATTCACAAGTATATTATGTACGAGGTTTGACCTGAATTATGAGAACAACATATGATAAATCATATGGTCCTTTCCAGCAGCCGTAGGTCTCCCCCGTAAGGTCTTCCACCAATAAACTTTTCCAAGTTTCGCATCAATCTTCTATCTCTGAGCTTTTTATCGATAGCATTGATCATCACACGAGCTCTTTGCTTGTCTTGCTTACTCCATTTTATCTTTGGCAAGTAGTCCATCTCGATCCCTAGGGCAATATCGTTAAGAGCAGTACGAACATGGTTGAGTGTGCCATCACTGAACCTGTGAAATTCATCAGTGTGCATCAGACGTTTTGTGTTCATCTTATCTTCATAAATAATGCCTTGGATATCAGGATAAGTGGTGTAGGTAGTCATGCTTCTGAGATCTGAATGGTATGTGTCTGGCCTTTTGAGGTTGATCTTCTTCTGGTAGCTTTCGACTCCCAATTGTAGATCTTCCATACATTCTTGAATGACAATACGTCTAGTGAACATTCGTAAAGCCACATTTAGTGCATACCGTTCTTCTAAGTTGAGGTTGTTAAGCTTATCTTGAACAAGGAGAAGTGACATATTTTCAATGTCTTGTCGACGAAGTCTTTTGAAGTCGCATTCTCTAAACTTGTATAGCTGATCGTCTCGTCTTCGAACAACAATCTCTTCTAGATGACTGTAACCAAAACACTCCATGATCTTCAGACTGGTTACTACAATAATCTTGTGTCTGGAGTAGACATCTTTTGATGTTTCCATGTTAGAAGCATATCCGTAGAATTTCTGACGTTTTGGACCCCAGTGATAAGTTCCCCAGTAAGCATGCCTATCGTAGACAACTTTTACCAGACTTCATATTCTATAAACCTTCTCTTCAATCCATTTTACTTGACCATAATTAGCGGCCTTCGTCTTGGTGATGGAAGTGGTGTATCTATGACTTGAGCTCCCTCCTTTTAGATATTCGAGATCATTGTTAATGAAGTGATCAAAAGGGATAACTTGACGACCTTGTTCATTCTGAATTAAAGGTATGGGCTTGCTGAGATCATGGGGATACGGCTTCCCTTCGGGATTATGCCAGTCTAATCGATCATTGGTAGCCTTAAAGACTTCTTCCAAGTGGTACTATAGTTCCAACACACTCTTGCACGTGCCTTTTATGAGATCATAGGTTGGACCGGTCAACACTTCTTGAGTCAGATTTTCAATTTTGAGTCGGTGCACTATGAAGGCAGAGAAGTCGATGGGAGTAGCCAAAAACTCATTAAACGAAGATTGAGTGTCTACAGCTTGAGCCATTTGTGTGATCCATGGTTGAGGTGGTCTGCTATCAACAGTCTTTGTTTTGTGCCATTCACGATCAGGAGTTAGAGAACTTGATGGATTCCACTGACGTTCATCATCATCTCAAGCCTCTTTTACAAGAGCTACATCATCATTTCCTGTGTTGAACTCTTGATGTAGTTGGTCTTCTAAATCATTAACCTTTTGACCATGCTCCTCTGCATGAGCAGACTTTCCTGAAGATTTTGGTTGAGATCTAGATGCACTTTTAGAAGAACTTATGGACTTGGACTCCTTATGTTTTGGTTCTTTGGATGACTATGCTTCTTTGCCTGATCTCCTTCTCTTCGACCCTCGGTTTGATCCAGCGTAGGGGTCTTCATCCTTGTCTTGATCATCTCGTCCTCTTTTCAGCGTAACGACATCACCATATGAGTCCATGATGACTTTGTCAGTATTGTACGATTCGACCAATGCTATGTAGAGATCCTTCTGAATGTCTGCTCTGTTCATCGATTTATTGGTCTCCATTTTGTCAATGAGAATCTTCTTTAATTTGGATTCTGATAGTGAAGTTGCTACTGCATAAGGCGTCTGAGGTTGATTGGTTGATCTAACCAACACTTCAGTTTCTATAGATTATGTTACGTGCTTCTCAATCTGTGGCATGGTCTTGGAGACTTAAGCTTCCTGATCATCTCGGCATCTTTTCAATGTGACAACATCACCATATGAGGTAAGTATGTATTTGTCAGAGTTGTACGATTTGACCAATGTGTTGTAGAGATTTTTTTGAATGTCTAATATGTCAATTGATTTATTTTCCTCCATTTTGTCTATGAGAATCTTCTTTAGTTCGAATTCTGAGAGAGAAGCTGCTACTGTGTAAGACGACTAAGATTGATTTGTTGATCTAACCAACACTTCAGCTCCCAGAGATTCTGTAACGTACTTCTCAACCTTTGGCATGATCTTGGAGACTTAAGCTTTAACCTGCTCCTTGATTATTGACTTAATGTTCGAGTCAATCTGATTAAGAAATTCTTGATTCTCAGCTTGAGCTTCTTCTATGAGCTTGTTTGATTGTATCTGGACAGCCACATTCACTGCATATTTCATCTTGAAAGCAAGGTAGTTATCAACAATGCCCATAATAGAGGAGACAGCTTCATCAAATTGACTAGTTTGCTTGAACTCAGACATTTCGGCATTTAAGTTTCCAAAGCGGATACCCGTTGATCAAACTGGAATAAGGATGCGAAGTTAGGAATATCTAGCAAGGTCATTATTGGATTAGTTGTTGTTGTTGTGGAAATTGGTGTTTGTTGTTGGGGTTGAACATTGAGATTATGTGGTTGAGGAATTGTTGTAACATAAGAAGGTGTCTCTGCAGCAACTGAAATTGGTACATTGATGAGAGAATCTGGCTGAGTGTCTTGATTTAAGATTAAGTCAATGCATGCATCCAAATAAGGATTAATGTACTTTGACACCAAGTCTGATGAAATAGAAGAACTTTGCTATTGCACTACTGGAGGCACAGCAGTTAGAGTCACATGAGCATCTTCCGTGTCTTGGTTAGCTTAAGCATCAGTTATTTCAGCATCACTTCTTTCCAGGTTAATATTTACGTCTCTGTACAGTTCCTCTTATTCTTCTTGTTCCTCTTCACATTTCTTAACCTTGTTATCTCCTTCATGATGTTCTTCTTCATTAGTGAGTTGATAGTCTGGCGGTGTGTTTACTCTCTGATCAAAAGATACTTCTACATCATCTGCTTTTTCTTCTTCTTCTTCCTGATCATCTACTTTATAAGTTGACAAGTTAGGGTGAGTAAAATCGTCTCCATCATCTGATTCAGTTTCTTTACTATCATCATTCATGTCTGACTCTTCTTCAACATCATCATCATTTGTTGCTTCTCATCAGGAACCTTTGACCGAGTGTCAACTCCATCACCTGAGCCACTTGCGTGAGAGCTGTGAAATTGAGTCTTGCTTCTTTCGGTAGCCAGCTTCAGTTGTTTAGCTTCAATTAATGCCACCTCAGATAGTACAGCTAATCCTTTGGTTTTTGGCATCTTAGCAGGTTGCTTCTTCTTGTCAGATTTAGCCACCTTTTCTGAAGTTTTAAGTCTAGTACATTAGTAGCTTGAGCAGGCTTCTTCTTTGGAGATGTGTCTGAATTAGCTTTCTTTCTAATGTATTTTGGTTTTGGAGTTTTCTCTCCAGAAGCATAAGCATAGTAAGTCTGATAAGCTTTAGATTCCAACATCGCTTGGTTTGTTAACTCCTTAGGTAGAATGGTACCATATACTTGAGTCTTTTCATGTCTGGAGATACATCTCATACAGGTAAACATGGTGTCATCTCTTGTAGTATGCCAAAACATCTTGTTTCTTCTTGAAATAGACTGATCATTTGACATGAAGTAATCAATGATGATCTTTGTGAATCTGGGGTATGACATCTTATTTGTCTTCTTAGCTTCTTTGTTTTCTATCTGGAACAGGAAATCTTCCCATAGTAGATACACATAGTCGATGTTCTTCTTATAGAACATACCCTAGAGGATTTGAGTACGGGATAGACGAATCTTGTCCATTCCAGGTTCTTTGCCACTTAGGCACTTGTTAATAATGGTAGAAAATGCTCTCCATGGTTGGTGTAAGTAGTCAACACTCACATCAGAGAGGTAGATGATGTCTCCAGAGTGCCCAAGATCTCTAATGAAAGAGAGGTCATGTTTTAGTAGGAGGTCTTCAAACTTTTGTCCTGGAATTTTAGGACAAAAACTAGAGAATTTCTCTAAATAGTTCAACATCGAGAGAGACTTTCTTCTTGTTTATCGTAAATCTGATAGATGACTTATGAACGGAAACTGTAGCCTAAAATTCTTGCATATAAATGGCAAGAACTTCTGCAGTGATTAAGAATTCTTGGTAGAAGGGAGTGAGAGCAAGAGCATCCAGCACCACTTGAAATGTAGATTATTTTGGTTTGATGTCTGTTTTGACTCTCATGTTTCATTTCCCGAACTCAATACGGTTTGCATGGGCAACAAGAGCATCATCAAGGGCTTTCTGTT
>BQNB010123935.1:0-20016 GCA_026074375.1 Tanacetum coccineum
ACTCTTAACCTAAGTGCAGGTACATCTTTTAATCCTAATAAGGAAAGACTCAGAGTTTGGTTGCCGAAAAGACTGATATCTCATAAACCAGGGTTCAAGGGATTCTAATCTGATGCACACAAACAATGATGTCTGTTCACATCAGTTTAGGCCTCGCTCTTCAATGACAAATGGCATCTGCAGACAACACTTCAGGCCTCGTTCCTTAAAGAAAAGAAAGGTATACACTTCAGTGCGCTTTATCTTCAAAAGAAGAGAAATATTCTTGTTTTCGACCATTCTCATCAACATTCTTCAAATTCTCCTATGCTCGTTCAATCATTAAGTGGATCAACGTACATTAGCTTGTATTTTTATTCACTAGATCAATCAAAAATGGCAATCGCATATGCAATTTTTGAAGGGGGAATAGTGAATCAAATGTGATCAATACAATTATACATCAGTTCAGGACTCGTGCAAAACTCAGTTTCTCTAACAACTTATGTTCCACCATCCAAGAGAGACTATGAGATCCTGTTTCAACCATTGTTTGATGAGTACTTCAATCCTCCACCATGTGCTGTCTCTCTAAATCCGATAGCTGTTGCTGCTCCAAGACCTGTCGATCCAGCTGGTTCACCTTTGTCAACTACTATTGATCAAGATGTACCATCTGCTAGTACTTCACCAACAAATCAGGAAATTCAATTTCAAGTCACTCATCAAGGTGTTGAAGAACAAATTTATGGACATCAAATGCACAATTTGATAATGCACCCTTCCTTTATAATCTTCCTTCAGACCCGAGTTCTGAAGAACCAACTTTACAAAGGTTCATTCCATCAAATTTGCATAATCTTAACCAATCGTTTGATACTCCCACTAAGTTGACAAAGAATCAACCATTAGAGAATGTTATTGGCGATCCTTCTAGACCGGTTTTGATAAGAAGCCAACTACATGAACATGCCATTTGGTGCTACTTTAACGCAAATGACAATCCAATTCCATTTGGTGACAAAATGGTCTGGTTGAGATCTACTATCTCAAAAGAAGAATCATGGTGGTAATTCTTTATGTATCCTATGTACATTTGTAAATATTTAAAAACAAAAACAAAATACAAAAATATAAAACCTACAAAAACCATAAAAATCAGAAAATAGAAAATACCAAAAATATTTTTCAAGACATGCCTTCTGAAAATCGATAATATTTACAGACCTAGAAATGTTATTCAATAATAACACGGGTCTTTAAATATAATTCGAGCAGAAGTTCAAACTTTTCAAAACATGTCTTCATGGCTTGTAGTTATTTCAGACCATAACCCGTTTTTTAGAATGAGGAAAGCATGTCGTCAAAAAGACAACTGTTCCTGACAACGGGTATTTAATTTTTCCCAGGCATGGATTACTTCATATCTATGCATCATGGGTTATGCATACTTTGCTCATAACCCAGAATTGTTCAAATAAGTGTACGTGTCAGTGCATTTATTTGTCAAAATAAAAGAAATCTTATTTTTATTGGTAAAAAGTTATCTTTACAATGAATCAGTGTTTTTAGTAATCACGAAAAGGTATTCAAAGACAATTCGACCACTCACATAATGACAACAGCTCTTTAAATAGAACACGGGTCATTATTTAAGGGGGAGAAAGTGTCATATAATAATCTTTTAAAACGGTCTTTCAAATAAGTCACAGAATAAACGGATAAAGTTTTGATAATGACGGATAACAATTTAAAGGGGAGTTAATTTATATTAACTACAAGGGCTTTAGATGTCATTCATTTCAAACTTTAGGGACTTATTTGCAATTTAAGACTTAGTAAATTCAGGCTTTAAACTACATACGACTAATAATGACGGATAACAATTTAAAGGGGAGTTAATTTATATTAACTACAAGGGATTTAGATGTCATTTATTTCAATCTTTAGGGACTTATTTGTAATTTAAGACTTGGTGAATTCAGGCTTTAAACTACATACGACTAATATTGCCAACACCTCATAGTTTGTAAAAAGACTTAGGAATGTTTGGAAATTCTTTCATAGTTTTAAAAGTCTTGAAATTGATTCTCATGGAATAGATTTAAGCTTATTAATTCTTCGAACACGATCTCAAGTATGGGTGCGTACAAGGTTTTGCTGATTCCGAGGTATCGAAACCAGCAAGGGGGAAGGAGTAGATACACTTAAAGGTACAACAAGTACACATGATAGAGTCTATAGCCTTCTTTAATTTTAGGCCATTCCGGGAAGACAAATGTCATAACGCAGAGAAAATCAGTGTCTTAACTTGTTATTTTGGGTGTACTATTTCTTCCACATGGGGGAAGAGATATGTTGTTATTTTTAAGTATGCATCATTTGAGATACCAAGGGGAAAGTGTTGTTAGAAGATTTATTCTAGCGTGAGAAGATTGTTTTTGATTCAATTAATGTTTCCTCGACCGGTCAACCACTAAGCTTATTATTAAAAAGGTAGAAATATTTGATAAAGACGTACACATAGGTATGATGATACCTTTAGATAGTCAGTATCCTGCAGGAAGAAATATTTACATCCGAGACTCCGTTGACTTAGGTATTATCATTTCGGCTATTTAGAGGGAATAATTGTGACATCCGAGACTTAGCTAACCTAAGTGTTTCAATTTATATCATCAATATCTTGTAAGGAGAAATACGCTCATCAGGGACTTAATTGACTTTGGTGTTACGGTTTCGAATTAATTGTGTACTTCGAACATTTGGGCTTTGCACATCAAGTCTTCTTAATGCGGCTTGCAAGAAATCTATGAATCTACTCAATAAAGGATTACTGGTTCAGGGGGAAGCTAAGACAACTTCCAAAAAGAGAGTATCGAGACAGACTATAGATTGCTGACATGGAAAGAATGACTTTGTCATTTTTGGTTTGAACACTTTCAGGTCATGTCTCATACATAATCTTGTGAATATATTATTATGTAGTGTATCTTTAGGTGTTAAGTGTCAATGTATAAATTTTTCATGAGTTTTTTGTTAAACTCAAAATCTTTCAAAATTATTATACCTGACACTTACACACACCCTCATAATTTGAGGGGGAGCATTAATATGTTCCCTAATCGGCTTGTGCATAATCGGCACATTTTTCTCCTAGTTTTCTAACATATTTGAATCATTTGATATCCAAAATATCAAAAGGTTTGAAATTTTTAATAAGGGGAGAAAATGTGATTAAAATATAAAAACATAGAAAAATGTGATTTTATGAACTCATGTGTGTACTCCATCCTACATGTGCTAAACACTTTCGAATATTGATGCACATGTTGAGGGGGAGTGTTTCTGAAAATCCACGGGACTTCTAAGGTTTTGACAAGTACCTTGATTAAGGTTTTCAAATGGTTTTATGGCAAGGAGAACAGTACCAAAAGACCGACCATGCACTTAATTTTTTCGGAGTTATAAGGTTGGTAAGGTTAGGTATTCGTTCCCATGATCCAGCCAGAACCGGAGGGATCTACCCAGGGACAATCCACTAGTTAGTGTAGAAGTCCTTAGGTATGATATAAAAAGGAGTAAAAGTGAGAATAAGGGAATAGTGCCGACTGAGATGGAGCTAGTACTAGAACAAACCCAACAAGGTACTAGTCATGAAGTCTCGGTAAGCACTGAAGGGGTTGAAGAATGAAAAAGAATTATACGGATAAATGGTGAAAAGAAAGAAGCCCTCCATACACCTAGGCAGAAACCGGGTCAATACACCAGCTGTCAGTATCACAATGATGATTGCTGACATTGAAGACTGACATCATGGACCTAGTGATGCAATGCATAACCCTCCTTAGCCACTCATAATCTCTCAAAAGATTTTTGTTTCATTTCTCACGGAGACTAAACATGTTATCTATTGACTTTCTCACTCCGAGTTAGTTGGTATTGAAAGGGTGGCAGTCAGCTCCAGCCTCCGACCACTAAAACCAAAACGCAGTATTGAGTCTAGAGCCAAGAGATCATCAATAAATCTCTTTAGGACACCATTCCAATATAATTGCCTTTCACACACTGTGAAAACAAAGATTATCTTAAGAGTCCTACACATTATCCTTGTGATATTGCCAGAACATCCGAGTGATACGAAAGTATTCACAGTAAAGATGGAAATCCTGCTAGAGCCAACATCAAACAAGCTCTAGGTAGGTGACTTGTGAGATCCTTAATGGATCAAACTTATGACACCGGGCATCAATTCGGTCCAGATTATGAACTGACGGAGGATGAATATTGATAAAAGCTTAAAACTCTCGATGTGTTACAAAAACACTTTTATTAGTGACACGTCGATTGATTTTCAAATCAAATTTCTCTTCAATTAGTGAGATAGTAACTCACTGATTCACTCTTACCGTTCTATTAGTAGCAATACTATTAGTGAGGTAGCCTGCTTTGAGGTGTCCGGTAAAGAGATACTAGCAAGTACAATGAATCTAATGCATCTGTGTAAGAGGATCTAACACTTTGAGCTGGAAACCCTGTCAATGAGGTTCTTATAATGAATCTACCTGATCACAGGTACAGTATTTATACTGTAAAATGGTCCTCATGGAACCGGAGGTTAATGCAACCGAACTCTGACGAATGATAAAGCCATATTCGTCACCAAGCTTTATTGCTAACTGTTTTATTTCAGGATTACATAGAAATGGAGATGCAGATACCTCATTCCAGCATAGTCAAGTTCATAGCCACATGCTCATACTCAAGACTAAATGACTTTAAAACATCAAGAAAGAATGACCCAAAGCTTCCGCAAACTTTGATATCAACTTCTTCTTCAATATGTCAAAGTGATGAAGTTATGAATTGATGAAGAAATACGAACATAAAGTCAAGCTTTCAAGATTGCAACAAGTATGAGCATGTTGGTTCGAAAGTCACAAGCACATAAGATGGCAAAAGATCACAAGATGATGATTAGAGATTAAATTTGGCTGATGATCTCAAGAAAGCTTAAGAACACATACAATGACAATCTTAAAGAAACAAGCTCAAGCCACAAGTTAAAGATCACTACATAAAGATGCAAGACAAAAGATCAACTATTACACAAAAGGACTCAAGATCAAGAAAAGAAGCTTCAACGATTAATGATCAAGGTCACAAGGAGAGATCTCTATGATCACCCTTAGGGGGAGATTGTTAGAAATACAAAAAGTGTTGATCATTTATGAGATCTCAACGATCGTCCCTTAGGGGGAGATTGTTAGGAATTCAGTTTTTAGTAAAGTGACGATCATTATCGATCTCACAAGCCTTTGTAATAGTTAGATAATTTTATGTAATAGTTAGGAAGCTAACCGGGCCGGCTTATAGAAAGCCTAAGGAAAGCCCGGTTAGCCCACACCCTTGTAACTATATAAACCCTCTCCACACATGGAGAGGGTGTTGGAAGAATTCATTTTACACACACTCTTTAGTGTGTTTTCTCCCATCCATCTCTCTCTTCTAGCTTTCTCTCTCTAGTTCATATTTATGTGAAAATATAGGAACCTACAACCTCCAGCCACGATGGCTAGAACTCTAACCGCACAGTTGGAAGCTTTATTGTGGCGGCTAGAACTCTAACTGTGGCGGTTGGTACATGTTGTCACCCGACTTCACTTTTGAAAACCAACTTCCCGGACCTAATATTTTACCAAACATTCCAGAAGTCATCAAAGCAATATATCACTTTATTTTCATTAATATTCGTATTCTAAATGACACACGAAAGCATACCTTACGGGGTTTTCCAAACACCCATTTTGACCCACTTTCAAATACAATCCTTAAACAACGTACATAACCATTTGTTCGATATAAACGACTTGGACTTGACACTTCAAAACGAAATTTACAAATCATTTTACGACACTTGGAGGTTCAATTTTTACTTGAGGTTGACATCTAATACTAACATGATATGCGTATTCCAACACTTCCAATTTTAGAGCTTCTAAATCCTAGACCTTCATCAAGGTATTACCTTCAACATATAAGCACTTACAAAATGGTTAAACACTAAAACATAAGCGAAACGCTTAGTAAGTAACCCGCAATAATATATTACCATACATGACATAATCAAATGCATACATACATATCATGGCCATTCAACTTATCATTCAATTATTCATTTGCATACACATCAACTATCTATCAATCACTATCAACAAGCATCTTAACCACATCAATATACAATAACACAATCATAAAAAATCATAGCCATCTACATACCTTGATTAGTCCCATGACAAAACCAATAACTCATCCTAATTAGACCTTAACTAGCCTAGTTTCCGCACCTCTTTTAAGTAATCCATTCCCCACTTAATAATTACTTATCAATCAACATACATAATACAATTGACCATACACATATCATAACATATTATAACTTGGTCACTTACCTTGAATCCAAGCTATCATTACTAAAAATTTGTCATGATTTTCCTTGTGTAACTCCTAAGCCATAATTATGCCAAACATATTAACACATATATTTTACATAATATTCAAGGTGTCTAAACTCACCCATAATCATAACCAAACCTATCTTTATTATTATATGATCATTTTCAAAAATTACTAATTTACACTTAACTCATTAGATAATCTTAACCCATTATCATAAACACCCTAATTCTCAATTTAGAATAAGAATTACCCAAAGCCCCTAATCTTGGTACATAAACCCTAACTTACCAAATCCTTAATTCAACTTAAGATATGATTACTTACTTTTGGGTATCATTGCTAGGATTTAATCCCTTGAGTTGAAACCCTTAACCATCACCCGATCCTCACCAAAGCTCACGCAACCTACCTATGCCATCTATATCTATGTTTATATCATATAAACATCCTAATATGCAAGTAAATATCATAAATCATATTTTACAAAGTACATTACTCATATAATGTACCATTTGCAACGTTATATCAAAACAGGCTTTAAACATTAAACGTTTACCTCTAAACCCTAACTATATGTACTTATACAATATAAAATCAATGTCCAAGCAGATCAAGCGATAACTACAAGAAAATAACATCTCATTTGAAATATAAACTCCTTCTAAGTCAAAGTACAAGTCCTTTAAAGCATAATGTAATAAGTCATTAATGCACGATATTCAAAATAGCCGTTTACCTCCATTTTCCTAAGAAACTTGTACTTTAACTAAATAAAAGTACAAAGGTTACACACAAGTCATGCACTTCATTTACATTCTATATTCATTCTCATTTCATAAGATTTCATGAAATCAAACCTAGAAACCCTAACCCGAGCTAAATACTAAATCGTGACCCATTTCTTTGTTTTTATCCGTTTTAAACCTAAACCATTACTCAAATAAGTTGTAAATACTTAATTTACAACTTTACAAATCACATTTCATCATTATAACTTCATTACTCAAGAATTAAATCATAGAAACCCTAAACGAACCCTAAATCCAACCCGCGACACATTTACTCATTTTTACCCATTTTAAACACGAACCATTAATCAAATCGTGTTGTAAACTCTTAATGTAAACCTTACAATCATTAATCTATTATTACTACTCCAATGTACACAAAATAAAAGCTTAAAACCCTAACCCGTGACATTTCGAACCCGCGACCTCTTTTTGCTTATTTTAACCCATTTTATCAAGTAACCATGCAAACAAGCACCTCTATGATGCACCTCCTTTCTCCCTAAGCAGCTTACAAAGCTACTTAACTCTTTTCTTGGCTCTAAAATCAGCCACATCTTTCCCCTTTGGCTCCAAGTTACCCGCGACACTCCACCACCACAAACACCCTCCAACACCACCTATCTACTACCCTAGCCTCTCCATGTCACCTACTAGACCTCCCAACTCAGCCACCTTCCAAAGCTATGACAACTTGCATACCTCCACCCTTGGCCTCCAGTCAGTTACGAGTATAAAAATGGAGACATGCATACCCTCCATTAACTCACACCTTCATACTATCTTCAAAATCATCAATGGAACCAATTTCTGGATCAAAGAAGATCCTAAGAAGTCCTAAGAGCAGATAAAAGTGAAGAGTTCAAGCCTTGAAGCCCCGAGAAGGTTATTCTAGGCGTACGAGCACAATGACCCGTTTCCAAGCTATAAGCTCAAAACCAGGTTCCATAAGCTCACATTCTGTTTTCATACCCTTATAATGTTCGTATAATCATGCTTAAACTATTGTTAAAAGCTTTGAACTCAAAAACATATGTGTTTTACCTTTTTGATCCAAACCGAGCTCATGAAACCCTAATTTCATGTTTTTGCTTAATCTATAAGCTAAACTTGTAAACTAATGTTATAATCTATCCTAATAAGCTTATCTAACAATATTATAAGTACTTTATTAAGTCTTAAAGGAATTTGAGCTTAAAACCCGCGCGTTTTCATTTTAAAACCCTAATTCGACCCGTTTTGATTTCTAGCTTAACGAATCGTTATTTTGAACTTTTGTTACGTTAAACCTTCATATTTTAGCTTATATTAATAAGCTATAACCTGTAAATTACTTTTCATATTGAAAAATATCATTATTATGGATTTTGGACTAAAAACGATACATTTTTCATGCAAAAGGGTATATATCGTAACTTTCTGAAACTTATAACTAAAGGGACTGAAAATGTCATTTTATCAAAGTTATAACTATAGGGGTCTATTATGTCACTTTCCAAAATACAAGGTTTACTTTGTACATCTTTTAAACTAGAAGGACCAAACTTGTAAAAGTGAAAACTCCAAGGGTATATTTTGCCATTTTTCATTCTTAAGGGTCTAAAATGTAACATTTTGAAAAAGTGTAGAAATGTGTTCAAAACCTTATAAGACATAACTTTAATTAACGCTTGACGTGCTTATCATTTCCAGTTATTGAGCAAAACGCTTAAAACCGATTATGTTATAACTATTATAAAATTCATCATCGATGTGCTTTATAAAAATCCTGTCCCGAATCTATATCGTATCACAATACTAGGGAGCTTCATATTAAGGGGTTTCATCTTGGTATTACGTTCTGACTGAGTTGTTGGGTTTACGATTTAAAGTGCCCTAGCTCCTCAAACGTTTACTGAATGACCTCTGAATTATGATGGCCCGAACGGTGATACAATACTCCATAATAATTCAATCAAAGATATACATTATACTTTATAAAGTTTTGAAACATAACAATCAAACTAAGACTTGACATATTACCCCAGGTTGCGTGTGACGAAGCCGTTACTTTCATTTCATATACCTTTGCTATCAATCAGATTTCCCTATACTGTTAAGGTGAGTTCATAGCCTCACTTTTAAATCTCTTGAATGTTTTCATAAACCCGTGAGGGGGATACATGCTATAAACTATGAATACAAGTGTTTTCTAAATATATGCTATCATATTATTGCTTGTGATCTAAGTCACTTTATGCCAAAAGACCCTCATTATCATGGACCATTAATCACTTGCGAGTGAACGCGAATATTGTGGATAGATCTATCGGGATTGACGAATCCCGTTTGTGTTAGCCGGATAGGTAACCAAACGCACTATATTTGAATCTCATAGGTATATGGCAATTACCTACACCGGGGGCCATTATCTATATATATATATATATATATCACAGCAATTTGGGTATATATATACACCAGTCAGTTTGTGTGCCATGAGCTTAGATACAATAATGAACACTGTTAATACTATTTTATATAATAATTGTACTCATTGCAATTATCACTTATGATGACTTGTATTCAAACTATTTATTATAAACCTATGAATTCACTCAACCATTGTGTTGACTCTTTTAAGCATGTCTATCTCAGGAATTTGAGCAGCTGATGGCACGGAATGGCAAGGACTTGAAGAATGGCTAAATGTTATCATTCACACTTTTTGATAGATTTTGGGACCTCCTTTTGTAAAACTCTGATGAATAAATGAATGATAACTAAATTTTTCCAAAACGTCTCTTTTGAGTCGTTTTCTATGATTATGACTGTTGTACTATGAAGTAATACCCCAGATTAGCTTCCGCTGCTATATTTGTCAAAATGGGGGTGTTACAGATTGGTATCAGAGCCATGGTTATAGAGAACAAGGTTAAAACCTTAACTATAACTACTTTTCTTTTTAGCCAAGAAAGTCCTCCGTGCCACTGCATTCCCGGAATAGTATGTAAAGATACATAACTACTATACTATTATATAAATAACTTATGTTATTTACGACTGGATTATTAACAGAACAATGCCTTCCCCCAACCATCCTACTCCTGATTTTGAGAAAACTTTCTCCTTACTATTTCCCAGCTACATTGGAAAACAACTCTCCTGACTCTTCAAATGATTTCACTAAGTATCTTTTGGACATACTAGTCTTCTCACCTTTACATGATGATCCAATTGTGGAAATCATGCAAGCATATGATGCTACTGATAATGAATTACCTACTCCTCCACTTCAAACTATTATTGCTCTACCAGCTATTATACCATCAATGTTTGATTCCCGAGATTTCCTTCCTCCCGAGAGGATTTCACCTAAAGACACTGAAACTTCTAAATCACCCACTCCGGTATCTTCATCTTCATCAATAGGATCTTCATCACCAGTTGGGTCAACTGCACCATCACCAGATTATCTTTTTGATGAATCTATCTTCGCAAAGTTAGATAACTCATTATGGATCATATCGCGACCACTGGGAGAAGAACCAGACCCCGAGAAACTTAATGAGTCGGATGCTTATGATTATCTCTGGAAATAATCATTGAGGAAACCCAAGCTCAAACAAATCAGGAAGATCTTTAGGATGTCACCTACAAACTCAAAAATCAACAAGGAAGGACCATCAGACTATTAGACTAGTTATAGTTTTGTTAGAACCTAGCCACGGGATGTGTGGTATAAATAAAAACACTTGTCAAATCTTGACTATGTATAGTACTAAGGCAAGTTGTTCTTAATATAAATGGCAATCCCGTTCTACCTTGATGTTTTCTTAATACCGATTCATTCATCATTTATCTCATATCATTATCATCATCTTTATCATAATCATACCGCAATCTCTATAAATTAATGCTAACAAGCATCTGACTTTGTTAGTATTTATGATTTCAATATCACTATTACTAAAATGCTTAAAGTACAAGAATAATCCTAAGTATTACATTTTAAGCATTTTATCTTAAGCATAACATTGGAAAAATTGTGATATTATTCTTATTTCATGTTATCTTATGTTGATATAATGCCTCCCAAAAGGACGTCAACATCTGATGCATCGGCCATGACTCAAGCTGCCATTAGAAAACTAGTTGCTGACAGTGTCACTGCTGCTCTAGAAGCACAAGCTGTAACAATGGCAAATATTAGTAATCCCAACAGGAACACCAGTCTTACTGGAATTCCTGTAGTAAAAACAGGAAACTACAAAGAATTCATAAGTTGTTAACCTTTCTACTTCAATGGTACGGAAGGAGCAGTCGGTCTTATCCGCTGGTTTGAAAGAACCGAATCAGTACTCTCTCGTAGCAGATGTGCTGAAGAAAACAAAGTAACATTTGCTACTAGTACCCTGACTGACGATGCCTTGTCCTGGTGGAATACATATGCTTATCAATAAAAAAGCCTTTGACCCGTTCGCCAAATCTTGTTCAGTTCTATCCAAGTTCGGTTTTGTGTGAATCTTCGTGGAAGAAGAAGAAGCGGTTCACCAGCCACCTATGGGAGTAGATCAAGCCAATCAAATCACCTGGACTGAGTTAAAACGACTCTTGACAAACAAATATTGTCCCCGAACTGAAGTCAGAAAGATGGAAGATGAATTCTACAATCTGACTATGAAGGGAAATGATCTTAAACCTTACGTTAGAAGATTCCAAGAACTAGCGGTCATATGCCTAAGCATGGTACCGAACACTAAGAAACTCCTGGAAGCTTTCATCGGAGGATTGCCTAGAAGCATTGAAGGAAATGTTACCGCCTCTAAACCCCAAACTTTAGAGGAAGCCATTAACATAAGTCAAAAGTTAATGGATCAGGTAACAAAACACAACTCTGAGCAAGAAATCAATAATCACAAACGAAAGTTTAATGATAAAAGAAACACCACCGACAACAAAAATTACCCCAATGATCGCAACAACAATAACCACTCCAATAACAACGGCTACCAAGACAACCACAACAATAACAACCATAACCAGGATTACCACCAACATAATAAAAGGCGAGAAACCTCCAAGACTTATGTTGCCACCAATGGGTATACTGGAAACAATCCCTTATGTAAAAAATGCACCCTGCATCACATAGGACCTTGCACTGTCAAGTGTTGAACTTGCAACAAGATAGGTCATCTGACAAAGAACTGCAGAACCAAAAGACCGGCTACTGGAAACAACCTACAACCAATATCTGTAACTTGTAATGCCTGTGGAGAAAAAGGATATTATGCAAATCAATGCTCAAAAGCAAACAACAGGGCCACAGAAAAGCACACTTAGAGACAAGCTTGCTTTTGTTCACTTTAGGATATCTACCCTAGAAACAACTCCCGAGGATATTCAAGTTGCCACCATTTATATATAGGATCTTCTGAAACACACTTCATAAGTCTAAATACTAAGCTATTAAACTTGTCATCTATAACTTTTATCTAGAATCCCACCACGAGACATGTAGCATAAGTGTCAACACTCTTAAAGTTTTGATGATGTAAGATATGTAAGAAAAAGTTATCCATGAAATAATAAAGTGGTGAATTCGTTACATCTTCTGATGATATCAAAGCCCGACATCGTTTGTTAATCCCATTAGTTCTATATACTCGTCTCATATCTTCGAAACACTTATTATCATTGGAATGCAACCATAAAGATCCTCGACTGATAATATGGGCATCAATGCAATTAATGTCTTATTGTCCTTCTCATTGCTTATTATGATTTTGAGAAATCATATCATCTTCTATATATCACCACTTTGATATTATGTTTTATGCTTAAATGATTTATAATTATCTTATTGAAATGAATTAGGACGCTTCTTCATTTGAATAAGGAAATTATAAACCACCAAACTATGAATTTATAAATCCTCAATTACAAGGATTAGGACGCCTATTTTTGTAAATGACAAATTATAAATGAATAGGCTTGAGTATATTACATGTGTTCAAACAACATTCTTTCAATCTGTGATCTGTTTGTACAAACAAAACTCTTATTCCATATGAATGAATCTCTAAACTTCTACACTCTATCATTCAACTAAATATCGGGACGAGATTTCTATAAGGATGGGGGACTATAACAACCCGTAATTTTCATCAATGTAAATATCCATCTATTAAGTTAAATGCAATGTACTATCTATCTATTATATATGAACCACATTTTTACAGGGAAATTTTCCGCTTTATTACATTACTTGCATAACTAAAGTTAACAAGCTCACGCAACCTACCTATGCCATCTATATCTATGTTTATATCATATAAACATCCTAATATGTCAAGTCAATATCTTAATATCATTTTTACAAAGTACATTACTCATATAATATACCATTTGCAATGTTATATCAAAACAGGCTTTAAACATTAAACGTTTACCTTTAAACCCTAATTATATGTAATGTATACATATAAAAATCAATGTACAAGCAATAAAAGCATATGTACAAGTAATATAACATCTCATTTGAAATATAAAATCCCTCCAAGTTATTTAAAGCATAATGTACAAGTCATTAATGCACGATATTCAAAATATCCGTTTTACCTCCGTTTTCCTAAGAAACTTGTACAAACTAATAAAGTACAAGGTACAAGCAAGTCATGCACTTCATTTACATTCTATATTCATTCTCATTTCATAAGATTTCATGAAATCACACCTAGAAACCCTAACCCGAGCTAAATACTAAACCGTGACCCGTTTCTTTGTTTTTATCCGTTTTAAACCTAAACCATTACTCAAATAAGTTGTAGATACATAATTTACAACATTACAAATCATATTCCATCATTTTAACAACAATGCACAAGAATTAAATCCTAAAAACCCTAATTCCAACCCGCGACATATTTTCTCATTTCTACCCATTTTAAACTCGAACCACTAATCAAATATTATTGTAAACTCTTAATACAAACCTTACAATCATTAATCCATCCTTATATCACCAATATACTCGAAATCTCAACAAGAAAACCCTAATTTGTTCCCTAATGAACCCGCGACCCATTTTTAGCTTATTTTGACCCATTTAGATATTCAACCATGCAACCACACATTTCAAGCAGCTCCATCACCATCTACAAGCAGCTTACAAGGCTATCTTTTCCATTTCTTGGCTACAAATCAAGCCACATCCTTTCTTTTGCTCCTTAACAAGCCGCGGCACCACAAGGTCTCTCCACCTTGCATTTTAGCCTTCATAGCTCACCATACTCACATGTTAGCCTTTCATAGCTTCTCTACATCACCCCCACCTGTCCTAACTTAGTCACCAAGTTTCCTTGGGCACCAAGGAGGTTTTACCTTATAAAAACCCACGAACACCCCTTCATTCAATCACACCATCTCATTTCTTTCTATCTTTAACAATGGAAGCTACTATTTGACCAAGGAAGTCCTAAGAAGGAGAAATCAAGAGAATTATTGAAGCCTTAAAGCCTCGAAGCTCCATTTCTAGGCGTACGAGTGGCATTCGACCCATTTCGACACGTTCTTGATCAATAAAGCTCAAACCCAGGTTATAAAGGTTCCACTTCTGCTCTTATACCCATATAATGTTCTAATGATAATATTCATAAACTTGTTAAATAATCTAAGCTCAAAATCTATTTATTTTTTCTTTTGATCCAAAACCGTACACCCGAAACCCTAATTTTATGTTTTTCATTAATCTAAAAGCTATTATGGTAAAATATTGTTATAACATATCTTAATTAATGTTATTATAACCACTTTATCAAGTCTTGAAGGAATTTGAATTAAAAACCTACACGTTTTCGTTATAAAACCCTAATTCGACCCGTTTTGATTTCTAGCTTAACGAATCATTAATATGAAATTTCGTTACGTTAAAACATCTTATCTAAGCTTATATTAATAAGCTATAACCTGTAAATATATCATTTGGAGTCTTAAATATAGCTTGCATGCAAATTAGGACTAATTTTGTAATGATTTTCATGCAAAGGGGTATATATTGTAACTTTTTTTTTTTAATACTAAGTACAAGGGATGAAATGTCATTTTATTAAAGTTATTACATCAAGGGTATGTTTTTACCATAGTTTTAAAGTTATAAGGATTACTTTAATATATAATTTATATTTTAAAAGGACTAGTTTTGAAAATATTAAAAATCAGGGTATATATTGTTCAAATTGATATTCTATATAAAATATACATTTTTATAAATTATTTGAAACCCTTATGTATCTCATTATTAGGGAAATTCATATGGAGAGGTGCCATTTGGGTATTTGTTTATGAGAGTTTGTTGGTTTTTTGATTTAAGTGTCCTGACTCTCAAACAATACTGCGTGGCCTCTGGATTATGATTGCCCGAACAGTGATGCAATACTTCCATAATTATTCAATCAAATACCATTAAAACTTTCTCAAAGTTCTAGAGTACAATCAAACTAAGACTTGACCCATTCCCTCAGGTTGCGTGTTGCGTGTTGAAGCCGTTTAACTTTCAATTACAAATATCTATCGGATTTCCCCTGTACTGTTAAGGTGAGTTCATAGCCTCACTTTTAAATCTCTTGAATGTTTTCATAAACCCGTGAGGAGGGTAATTGTTATTTAAACTATGATTACAAGTGTTTTTCTTAAATATTTGCTATCATATTATGCTTGGTGATCTAAGTCACTTTATGCCAAAAGACCCTCATTATCATGGACCATTAATCACTTGCGAGTGAACGCGAATATTGTGGATAGATCTATCGGGATTGACGAATCCCGTTTGTGTTAGCCGGATAGGTAACCAAACGCACTATATTTGAATCTCATAGGTATATGGCAATTACCTACACCGGGGGCCATTATCTCTCTATATATATCACAGCAATTTGGGTATATATATACACCAGTCAGTTTGTGTGCCATGAGCTTAGATACAATAATGAACACTGTTAATATTGTTTTATATAATAATTATACTCATTGCAATTATCACTTATGATGACTTGTATTCAAACTATTTATTATAAACCTATGAATTCACATTGCTTGTGATGAAAAATAGGTTCCATCTGCTGATAGAGTCAAGATAAGCTCTACCAATCTAAGACCGGAAAGCACTATGCCACAGAAGGAAGAGACATTTCAAGTTGTCATGGATGTAATCATGAATTCCACGTGCTTCAAGGCTTTCACTATCTTTGCAGATGTCCCCGAAATCTTTATGCAGCAGTTTTAGTACATAATTAAGAAGGTCTAAGGCACAGATTCTTATGAATTTCTTTTGCCCAACAAGAAGTGCAGAGTCGATGTAGAAGTCTTTAGAAATATTCTGGATATCTGTCCAAGAGTTGAAGGTAAAGAATTCACTGAGATACAAAATGATGATGATGCCCTCACCTTCCTCATTGACCTTGGCTACAAAGATCCACTTCATAAGTACACCAGCAAGTATGTGGATCACATGAGTTAGCCATAGAGAACTCTGGTAGCAATTATCAACAAGTGTCTCTCTGGGAAGACCGCAAGCAATGACAGACTCAGAAAATCCAGGACAGACATAATGTGGGGCATTTTCTATAAAGAGAATGTCAACTACCCTGAGTTGATTTGGTAAGACTTTTCTTACCAAATTGATCACAAGAGGGAGAGAAAATCAAGACGTAAAAATATGCCATGCCCTCGATTCACTAAAGTTATCATCAATCACTTCCTGAAACAACACATGTCTCTCTCCAACATCAAATATCAACACTATCATACAATCAAGGATGATGGTATTGTAAGCCGACTCAAGTTTGTCAGAATCGGAGAAGACTATCAAGAATATGGACTTGCTATTCCTGATGTGATGCTGAATGATGCAATTAAGCAGTCAAAGTCTTACCAGATGTGCATCAAGTATTCCACTAGTCAGATTCCCCCCAAGAAGAGCAGAGGTAAAGGTTCACAAGGAAAGAAGACTGTTGATGACTCTCAGGAAACTGTTGATGTATCTGAAAAGGTTAAACCTGAACCTAAACCTGTTAAGAGAAAGACTGCTAGTAGAATAGTGGTCAAGAAGATAGTTACAATTTCTATTGCTGACAACATTATTCTTGATCTAGACGTTGCTTTGGATTTAGGTAAATCTATTAGCTTAATTGAAGCTGAAAAAGAAGAAGCAGCAAAGCAAGTCCATGCTACTCATGCAAGGATTGTGACTGAATCTGTCCCTGAATCTGCCAAGAAAAATACTGATAGCAGAAGTTCTAGAAGTGTGGTCATTCAAGACACTCCAAGTGCTCCAAATCTAAAACCATCCACTTTAAAGCCTAAGCTCAAAGGTGTACAATCCTTAACTCCTGATGAAAAAGAAGCTGTAAACATTATGCAAGCTCTTAAAGAAAGAAAGAAGACTAGCAAGTGACAGCCAGGTACTAGAGGCTCAAGTAAAGGAACTGGTATTGTACCAGGGGTTCCTGATGAGTCTACGGTCTTCTTTGCTACCTCAGATGAAGGAACTGCTACTAAACAAGGGGTTCCCAATGAGGAAAAGGTTATAACTAAAGAAAAAGTTATTCTTGAGTTGTGATCTGAACAAGAAAGTGAATATTCAGAAGAAGACCAACTTGATAACGAAGAGAAGGATGATAAAGAAGGTGATGTTGATGACGAAGGCGATGATCATATTAGTGATACTCAAGATACTGATGATGAAGATGTTGAAATTGAATCTGATGAAGATGAAATCTATAAGTAAAAGATTTGTGTGCGCAAAGATGAGGATGAAGAGATGACCAATGCTGAAGTTGAAGAATCTGGAAATGGTGATGAAGAAGATATTGATGCGACCAAGGCAGATGCTGAAAAGATTGAAGAAGCAAAGGATGATTCCAAGAAAGCTGAACTTCCACGCAAACAAGTTCGAAGCTTAATCTATATCTTTATGTTTTTGGTGATCAAATTTCTAAACTTTATACTGATACGTTCTTTAAATTTTGTAATACTGTTAAGGATACTACAAATGAAGAGATCAGCTCATTGTTGATATTAATGATTCAATCAGAAGTTTTCCATATATCCAGTCTCCATCCGTCGATAAAGTACATGTTTCGATTATTTCTGAGCCCTTATTGAAGAAGCAAAGGATGATTCCAAGAAAGCTGAACTTCCTCCAACAAGTTCCAGCTTATCTATATCTCTAGGTTTTGGTGATCAATTTCTTAAACTTTATTCTGATACATCTTTAATTTGTACTGTTAAGGATACTACAAATGCAGAGATCAGCTCATTATTAGATATTAAGATTCAATCTGAAGTTCCATATATCCAGTCTCTATTTGTGCTTAAAGTACATGTGTCGGTTATTTCTGACCCCTTTGTCCTCACAGTACAAGAAACTCATTCAACAGCGCCCGTAACAACTCTACCTCTTCCATCTGTCTCTACCACACCACATATACCACAACAAACAACAACACTAATCCCTACACCACCAATCACAACCAAAACTCCTACCATCACCACTGATGTTCCTGAATCCGATACACTTACTGTTGTTCAGCTAAGAGTGGCTAAATTGGAAAAGTATGTGTCTGAGCTAAAAAATATTGATCACTCTGCTGAAACTATTGCTACTCTCAAGTCCCAAGTTCTAACGGTTGTTGATGATTATCTTGGATCCAAACTTGGTGATGCTCTTCAAAAGGCTCTACAGAAACACTCTGAAGACCAAATCCAGAAACACTCTAAGAAGCCAGCTCATGAGTCATGTAAGATCCAGACACCAACAATTAACCTTGAACAAGAATCAGAGAAAAGTGCTTCAGAGATTCTCAAGATTAAGAAGGAACAAGCTGAGAAGCAAAAGATGCCTAAGTATACTATCAAGTCTACAAACAAGGCAACTCTTAAAGAGTATGATAAGAAAAGTGCTCTTTACCAGACCATGCATGAAAATAAGTCTTTTAACAAAAATCTTGCTAATCAAAAATTATACCATGCACTCATGGAAGCTTTGATAGAGGATGAAAATGCTATGGATAAGGGAGTTGCGGACACAGTCAAAGACAATAAAAGAAAGCATGATGATGATGATGATGATGAAGACCCTCCAGCTGGACCAAACCAGGGTAAGAAGACAAAGAGGAGAAGAACCAAGGAGTCAAAGTCTTTAAAGGAACCATCCTCCACCAAGGAAACCCCAAAAGGTAAAGCTCTATTAAAAGGCTCTAAAACTGGTAAGTCTTCTTCTGCAAAGGAAACGGTTAAAGAACCTATTACCGAGGTGGTAATGGATGATGCAGGTGAAGATCTGGTTTGTGATAATGATCAACCACAAGATACTTCTAAACCCAAGATAGCTAAGACACCGAATCCATAATGGTTCACAAATCCTCCAATGTCTCCTACTCGTGATCCAAAATGAAACAAGCGTCAAGTTGTACTTGGTCAACCTAAACAGCCTTGGTTCAATGAAATGGCCTCTGCTATAAAGGATCCTCTCACATTCAGTGATCTAATGGCCACTTCTATTGACTTCTCTATGTATGTGTTGAATCGACTCAAAATTGACAATCTTACTTAATATATCTTGTTAGGACCTGCCTATAATATGTTAAAAGGCACCTGTACTAGCAGCATCGAACTAGAGTACCACTTCCAAGAGTGTTTCAATGCATTGACAGACAAACTTGTTAGATCGTTTTACTGAATAGATCTTAACCTTCAGCTTGCAAAGAGTTTATTCCTTTAGATAATTCTAAAGCAACAATAATGAAAC
>BQNB010123937.1:0-20016 GCA_026074375.1 Tanacetum coccineum
CCTGGGAATCATACTTCCCGCTTTATATACGTATTATATTATATATATTTGTGAAAAATTTTCCTTTTCACCTTTGTCCTCAAGGGTAAATTGGTAATTTTCCATAATCTTATATATTTTATTATTACGTATATTTAGATTCTCACGAATCAATTTTTGGCGTCGTTGCCGGGGATTTGTGATTAAGATTCTCTCGTTTGAAGTTTGTTGATCGTGATTTGAAGACCCTTTCGTTTTTGAAAGTTTTGTTTTGTTAAAAAATAAAAAAATAAAAAAAGTTATAAAAAAAAATAAATAATATTTTTCCTTTCTTTTAGTATAATTATCATATTAAAAAATATATATATATAATCAAAAATATAAAAAAATGTCCAAAAAAAATAATAAATAAATAAAATAAAAAAAGTTGGTAAAAGAACGCCAATAAATAATACCTTCAATTGAGGTATTATCCATAATAAGTTCCCAACTCGAATCAAAGATTCAAAAACTTGCCATTTGTGTCATTTACGAGGAACGGCTCACCTTAAAAAGTACAATTTTTTAAGAGCTATCGTGAAGTAAGTTTGATTATTTGGTGCAAGTTGTCTATCTCATTGTCCGTTAAAATAAGATCAAAAACAAAAAATAATCTTCTTTTTTTTCTTATCCATTTAATTCTTTTCATTAACCCTCTAAATTGTTTAATTCTTATGGCGTCACTCGATCATCGTTTAAACTCCCTCTTCTGGATTAAGGAATGCATGACTTGTGGAGCTTTGTACACTGCGGATTTTTGTTGTTCAAAAGGAGGTCTTGAAGACAAAATTCTTGTTCCTAAAACTCCTCAGAATTGTGCAATTTGTGGAAACCCGGTTGATGATTTATATTGTCGACATTGTGTTTTTGTGCGAAAGTGTTTGAATGAAGGTTGGTAAACAATTCATGATGAAAACGAAATTCTAAACACCTCTAAGTCATCCAAACACAACACTAATGTTGTTAGTTCACCTCAAGAGCCATTCGTCTTCAATCAAGACCCCGGTGAAAATTTTTCGCAAAGTCCTTGCAAGTCTTGTGGGAACGGTGCTCATATTGGTTATAATTGTCCACCAAAAGTTCCGATTATCTCTAATCTAGAACAATGCAATCAAACCATTAATGAGCTTCCACAAACTTTGCCAAGTGTTCATTATGAAGATGAGAATTCATTCACTTATGATTCCAAACCTAATTCTTTCAATGATTCTCCAAGTGTTCTCACCCACCCTCCACAACTCCAGTTTGAGACTTACTTGTGTGAGTTATGTGGAAATAATGCTCATTATGGTTATGATTGTCCACCACAGTTCCCGCTTGTCTATGAGCAGGAGCCGTGTTACAATCAAAACTTTAATGATAATTATTTTCCACAAAATTTTCAAAGTTCTTCTCAACAATACAATTGTTGTGAAAATTGCGGGGGTCCTCATAAAACTTTTCATTGTCGACCAATGAATGAAGATTATTATGAGCAAAATTCTTGCTATGATCCTAACTCTTTCGGTTTTGACCAATTTCAACCCTATACCGTCAATCATCTAATTTTAAATGCTCAAAATGAGTATCTCAATTCTCAAAATAAGCTTATGGAGCAAATGACATCCATATGTGATATGGTTGGTCAAATTATGCAAAAGAAGGAAGAAGAAAGGCGAATTGTGGAAGAACAAGCGGCTAAAGATCGATATTGGAAGATTCCCATTTGCTATGATGATGACGAGGACTATACCATTGTAATCACACCCGTTTTATCAACCAAGGAGCCCGTTGACTCTCTCATAATGGAGGATGAGCATCTTGACACTGTTCCGGCAACGGAATCCGATGAAGTAATAAAGTCTAGTGTTGAGAACCTTGTCCCAATCCCAAGTGAGTTCAAGGGTATTTTCGAAGATACGTGTGATGTGCCCGTTTGTGAAGATCCTTCCACTTTTGATGCTTTGAGCGATCATTCTGAGATTTTATCCAATTCAAACGATCATGATACTTCAAGTGATGACGAGTCTTATGAGAACATCGAGTACGTTGAAGCATCACCTCTCAATTTGGAGTACGATGGTGTAGAGGAGGAGAGTGAAGATCAAGAAGAGAAAGAGTTTAATTTAGAAGATATTTTTCAAATCCAAGACGTTATTCTTCGTTAGAAATTATTAAACGTCCATCGTTTTATTACTAATATCAAATCTTTGAAAATTTGATTAACCGTGATACTTCGATTATTCATTCTTCTAAGATCGACCCTATTCTCGAGGAGTTCGCCGGTGAACTTGCTCATATTGCTCCAATTCCACCGGGAATTGTTGAAGCCGATTTTGATCCAAATGATGATACTTCAAGTGATGACGATTCTTTTGAGAACATCGAGTACATTGATGCATCACCTTCCTATTCAGAGCTCGTTAGCTTAGAGAAGGTTAATGATGTCGATCAAGAAGAGAAAGAGTTTGATTTAGAAGATATTCTTCAAATCCAAGACGTTATTCTTCGTGAGAAATTATTAAACGTCCATCGTCTTATTTCTAATATCGAATCTTTGAAAGTTAACCCTACTCCGGATCGTGTGTTCAAGTCTCTTTCTTCATTTCCTATTCCCGTCATGGATAGTGGTTCGTTCTTTGAGGAGTCCGATACTTCTCTTTCTCATTTGGATAATTTTACCGAATTCAATACTTTGAGCAATCATACGAATAGACGAAAGTGTCACTACCACTACTCCAAGCTAATTACTCTCTTACCGAGTAGGATCGTTTATTTTTTAGATTGAGCCCGATCAAGAGGGGTTGATTAGCATTGATAATTCAAATGAACCTCTTTTGGAGCTTCCCGAGTTTGAATCATTTCATTTCCTCGACCTCCTCCGGAACCACCGGATGTTGAGATTTGCTTACATTTTGAGCCCGATGCTCCCGTGATTGATAATTTTAATGAGCTTAATGAAGACCAAAGGGGAAGTGAGATTATTTTTCTCCAAAATGTTGAAGATGACGATTCCTTCACATTTGTCATTCGGACTTTTCTCCCGTTTCTCACCTATCCCGAGGCCTCACCTTTATCTTGCTCCACCGGGAGTGAAGACACCATTTTTGACCCCGACATCATCCCCTTTCCATCTAGAGCCGGTGGCATTTTCAATGGAAGTTTCTTGTTCTAAGTGTTGCTCTCCCTAAGGACGAATTAATTCAGGGATCGAGTCGAGCTTGTGACTCTGTGTGACCAAAAACAATAGCCGCTACGGGATACAACCCCCATGCTATCCTTATTCTATTTATTATCTAATGAGTTGTGAGTGTGTGAGCTAGCCTTTTCCGTTCTATTGTGATTGCTGTTTTGTACTTGTGATTTTTGTAGATTAACCAACAATTTTTAAGCCTCTCAGTGTTCGTGTTGTGTACCGTTTCACTCGAGCTTCCTATCCTTTGTTTGAAATTAGTTTGGGGAAATCCGATATCCTTTCATCTTATCGATTCACGTTTATCTTTGCATACTTCATAAACGGCTTAGATTTTCATAGAGCCCGCCTTAAACATTGAGGACAATGTTTCGTTTTAGTTTGGGGAGGGAATCTATCGATTTTATGTTACCTGCTTATTGTTTTGTTCTCACGTACCCGTTTTCCCACAAAAATAGCAAAAATTTTAAAATTTTAAGATCTTATTTGTAGGAAAAAAATAAAAATATATATATAAAATATTAGTATATTATATATATATTAGTAGTTGATTATAATAAGTGTTAAGACACGAATGTAGGTTTTCTGTTGGTGAGAATAAGAAGTAATTTTTGACCCGATCGAATGTGTTGAGTTCTAGCTTCCTCCCTTAACAATTAATGATGATAGTTTGTGCTAGTCTCATGTAGAACTTTAAACATGCTAACTTGAAATCAATAGTAAATGAAGACTTGTGGTGCTAATCTCAAGTAGATTTTAAATAGCCGATTTGATTTAATATAGGCTAAGTTATTTGCAATCTCTTTTAATAGAGGTTTTAAATTGCAAAGGAAAAAGAGAATGATATGTTTGATTATCGAGTTAGGATTCTAAACAAAGTTTATTTGGTAAAACTTACAGGCTTATAAGAATAACTTGTGGTATTTTCTACCCGAAGTTCTTAAAATGATTAATCTTACGTGTTCTCTTTAATTTTTACAAATTAGAGTTTTACTATTAAAAGTCTAATCAACATTTTCAGAGAAAAAGCTTTATTGATGATGAAGTCAACATCATTTGTAAATAAGAATTTTGGTTCAAGTTTATACTTTGGTTTTCTAAAATGACATTTTTCTATTTGCAAAAATAATGTGTTGAATTTATATTTAAAAAAATAAAATAAAAAAATAAAATAAAAGAAAAAATGATGAAAAAGAAAAAATATAATTGGTGAATAAAAGGATGCAAGTTATAAATCCTTAGTGTTAATAATTAATATACAAACTCCATCGCAATAAAGTACATGGGCATTTGTCGGTTCGCTCCCGCTGTGACATCGAAAGAAAGGGGTGGAGAATGTATTATTTAGGTTGTATCATAAATAAGTACAAACGGACTCTTGTCGGAGCGTGGCCGATGTGTCGTCGAAAGAAAAGCGATACCGATTCCTAGCCTAAAAATGTAAATAGTAATAATAATGTTGCAAGTTAGAAAATAAATAGTAAAAGTTTTCTTTTCTAAAACCAAAGTATTCTTTTGAACCAAAATTTGCAAAAGTCTACAAGGCTTTTCATCGGAAGTCATGCGCACGATTAATTATTACTCCGTATGGGGTGGGTCAAAGCTTAGCACTTACCCGATGACGGTGGGATGTTAGAGAAGAAAGTCATTTATGGGGCAAGTGAACCAACGATGTCTTAGCTAAGGAGGTTTTTGTTTGCTTTGAGTTGTGATCTTACTATGTTATTAACATATTAGCCCAAAAGGCCCATGTGTAAAGCTTGGTCAGATTTCAACTAACTAAATATGTAGATTTAATGGTTTAAAATGAATTTGAACACACAACACATAAATATATGATTTATGACGGAAGAGAAATTCACATGTTTGTAATTTATAAGTAGTCCTATCATCTTGACTCGATACTTAACAGGTGATCCCTATTTTTAAGTTTAAGTATGGGAAAAGTGAAAAATCAGGGATGAAAGAAGTTATCTTTATAAGACACCTTTTTTAAGTGTTTTTTGTTCTATGATCCTTAAAGTTACCCCTAAGGTAATGAAAACAATACATTATGTCAACAAAGAATAAGTTGTAGTTAGGTAGTTAATTATTAAGAAAAAATCATAAAAAATAAAAAAACCCCCCTTCTTGAAATTGGAATTCTCGGGTGTTTTATCTCTCTTAGTTCTCTCAACAAAATCTTTTCTACTTTCAATTTTAGTTTAGGGAAGTTTGAGGAATTGGGTTATAAAAGGCATGTAATATTGACTGAGGACACTCGCAATCGTTTAGTTTGGGTGAATTTATATTTTGAAATACACATATCCGTTATAAACAATAAAATAGCCCAATCTAAACCCAAAACAACTAAAAATGGCAAAAATATACTTGTTTTTGTGTTTTGTGTTGCAGGTACGGATATTATCAAAAATCACAAGAAAACCGTCAAAAAAAACGGGCAAACACGGACACGAGAAACGGAAGAGCACAAGAGAAGCCAAAGATTCAGAGCCAAAGCCAGAAAAAATGGTCAAACCTCAGTCAAAGAAAGTCAACCCTAGCAAAGAAAAGTCAACTCACAAAAGGACAAATCCCAAAATATTCCATTTAAGTCCCCCAAGTTCCAAAAAAATTACACAAATAGTCCCTTAAACCCTAATGGGCCTTAAACCCTTAAAAACCTTACCCGGATACCAAGCCCATAACCAAAAGCCCAATACGCTTAGTCCCATTACCATTTATAAAACCAACAGGACCATTTCAGCATTTGTGAAAAACCTTTTATACTACACTTTTGTTAAACACAACCACAGGGACTAAATTTGCAAATACCCAAAGTTTTAAAACGTTTTTACCAATTCAGTTAGAAAAAAGGGCGCCAAGCTCATTTTACTATTCATCATCTTCCTAAAATCACCACACAGTCAAAACAAGGGGCAAACACAAATTAAGGGGTGAAAACGACTATTCAAGTGAAGCACAACAAGATGGCAGGGTCAAAAACGTCATATCAAGAGCTCTAATTGGTTCACTCAAGCTAAAGTCCACGTGCTAATGAAGAAAAGCACAAGGAGATGTGGGTTTTACTCTATTATCACTCACACAACTAGCATAAGCTGTTACATCAAAGGAATGACAGCTTGGCAATCCGTGGGAAATAGATCATGATCCAAGGGCTCAAAATCACTATCCAATGATTGGGAAAATGAATGGCAGAGATTTGAGATGCAAGCAAAGGCCTAGAATCTTCATCAGCTGGCTATAAATAGCCCTCACTATCACACACACACAGTTAGTTAGTTAGCTTTAAATTTTAGCTTAATTTTACTTTTAGCTTATGCAAATTTACCTTTCAAATGTAATTTTCCTCCTTTTACGAATTATGTAACCTTCAGTTTCTAAAGCATTGTAATCCTCCTGTCAATTTAATAAATCTTAATTTCTAGTTATCATAAGCTGATTTTAAGTCATAAGCTCTTAACCTCTTCCAATTCTTATGCTACTGTCCTACAAGCTTCCATTAAGCTCTTGCAAGTCTATAAGCTTGTAATTGAGCTCATATTAACCTTTGCTTCATATCTAAACTTTAAAAATAGCTTAATTACCTTTGCTTTATTGGACTTAGATTTTGAAGGTGTGCCAGGACATGAAGGGCTCACATGGAACTTTACTAGCTTATCATAAGGATAAGGAAGAGCTAGTAGCTGCTAAATTGAGTTTATGCTTCTGTTTTGCTGAGCAATTGTGAGTTCTTTTTTGAAAATCCTAGTCCTTTAAATCCTATCCCACCCCCTTAATATTTACTTAATTGCTTAATAGACATTGGCTTATCTGTTTATAATAGTTACATATTTGAGCTATTTATGTGTTTCATTTTTGTTATTAATTAATGCAGTCTCCTATCTTTTTAGTTTAATTAGTTTAAGATCTTTTGTTTTTCTTATACTTGTCAAAAATACATAAAAAACAAAAAAATATCTAGTGTAGTTCTTAAATTGTTGAATCTAGCTTAATTAGTTAATTAATCAGTTTGTTAAAGCTTGATATAAGCTAGTTGTCATCTGTATTAAGAGTCCTTGTTAAGTGGATTCATAGCCATAAAGCTTTTTCAATTCTGTCAATTCTAAAGGGGTTTTGGATATGCCTATTTGACCCACTTAAAGTCAAAGTCATTTTATGTTTTCATTTTGACAGTTGAGATTTCTAAAAAAAATTTAGCTTTGAAAAGGTTGAGTCATTAGAATAGACTTTTAATGATTTTTGCTAATTTCCTTAAAGCTAGCACCAGGGGAATTTGTTGCTTAACTGTGATTGCTTACTTAATTTAAGCTCTTATGAGACCTGAATGATTGTTTGAGTTAACTTCTCTACACACAAGAGAGAATTAAGTACAATGAGACCTATTGTCATGCATTTTGTGCCTTACTCTGTTTACCATTTAACATCAACAAGCCACTGCAGTGTAATTTGATCCACTTTAGCTAATGATTGTAGGATTTAGGGTTTGAAATTCAAGTAGTTTATAGGTTAGGTATAGGTTATTATAGATTAAGTTCAGTTTTCTTAATTCTTGCTTAAGTCCTTAGGTAAATCAGCTTTTAAAAGTCATTAAAAACCCTCAAAAGCCAAAAACAGTAGTGATAGATTTTTAGCTTTTAAGTTGATTTCTAGCTTGTAGTGTTTGTTTTTATCATTTGAATTAGTAGTTTTTAAGGTGTTTGTTAAGTTTACAAAAATTCAGCTTCTGATTTAGCTTATTGAGCTCTTTAGCTTAAGTGGATTTTGTGCTTTTTGATTCACTTCCTGAGTTTACCAATTTGAATGATCATTTCAGTTAGCTTTTAGTGTTCATAGGTTAAGTAGCTTATTAGTTTTAGACAGTACACATCATAAGCTTTCTAGAACATCTTGTGTTTTCAAAAATGAGCTGAAAATAAGCATTGTGTTAGCTTTTTAGTGAAGTCAAAGTTTTACAAGCCTAAAAGGCTACTTACTGAAACAACTTTTTCATAAGCTGATTTAGAGCTTATTAGTGAGTTTTAGCTTAAGTTGTTTTTATAAAAAAATGCTTTAAAATTGTCCTTACTAAATTATAGTGTTTAGTTTTTGCAAAAAAAAGTAAAAAAATAAAAAAAATACCAAAAAGGGGGTTGCCCAGCATTCAGAACCTAGACCTCTCATAAATCTCCACGCAACACAAAACACTCTCCCATCTGCTCAAGGTGGGACATCCTTTCCTATACATTTCTTTAATTAATAACAGAATTTTTAGTTTTAACTAGGATTAAAAAGCCGTAGCTTTTAACTGCTTATTTCGGGATTATTGAGTAGCTTATCTAGCATTCTTATTTTTCCTATAATCTTCATAGCTTTTAGATTTTCCCGAATTTTGTAAATTTTCATAAAGTAGATATTTTGAATCATTTTTCTAAGGTTTAAAAATTCAAAAATAAATAAAAAATAGAAAAAAGTTTTTAAAAATACAAAAAAAATATTTTTTAGCATTAGATTAAATACTTTTAGGTTTACATTTAGAAAAATAATTTTCACCACTTTTAGATTTTAATTTACCATTTTGATCTTCTTTAATTTTAAGTTTAAAAATAGGATTTTAATTTAAAAAATAGTTAAAAATAGTTTTCTAAGCTTTTATGTTATTTTAGACTTTTCTAAGTTTAAAAATCATTTTTCTAAATTTTTAGTACTTAATTTGCTATTTTTTAGGATTTAATTAGATTAAAATAGTTTTTAATTCATAATAAATTCAAAAATGACCAAAAAAAGTTTTTCTTTTTCTTAAAATTTTCTTTTGTCCTATTTTAGGTTTAGAAATTAAGTTTGCATTTTAGGGGTTAATTTTAGTGTACTTGCTTATTCCTCGCGTTTTATTCGTTTCCCGTTAATTGTTTAAGTGTTTAATAGCTTTTAATTGTTCATTTTAATTGTTGCTTTTATTTAGTAGTTATAGATACTCAAAAATATCCTTTCTCTTATTCAAATCATAATCCAAGCTAAAACGAGGTTTCAATTTCAGAAGTCGTTGGGAAAACGACCCGGGTGATCATACTTCCCGGTTACATATACGTATTATATATATATATATATATATATATATATATATATATATATATATCTTTTTGAGTGAGCTTTTCTTAAAGGAGACTTTAGGAAAGTTCTTAATAGCTCTTTTGGAAATATTATATCATATATTTTATAGTGTATTGAAAACTACTATTAATTTTTGGCGCTGTTGCCGGGGACTTGTGTTAAAAATTCTTTCATTTTACGTTTGTTGATTTGGTTTGAAGATCCTTTCGTTCTCGAAAGTTTCATTTTTGTTAAATATTTCAAAAATCCAAAAAAAAATTTTAAAAATATAAAAAGTAAAAAAATATTTTTCTTTTCTTTTTAGTATAAATAGAAGATATAAAAAAATAAAAAGAAAAATCAAAAATATAAAAATTGTCCTAAAAAATACACAAAGTTGGTAAAAGAACACCAACATATAATACCTTCAATTGAGGTATTATCATAAATAAGTTCCGGTGAACTTGAAAAGTTCCCAAATCGAACCAAAGATTATTGACGCTAATTAGCTTATAAAATGACAACGAAATAGGTTGTGGAGGATAACTAAATAGTTTATAAGATGAATATTAAAAATGTTTAAAGCGCAGACGAAAGTGTTGATAAAGGGATGACTATTTAAGAAATGACTTACTTTAATTTATAGAGAATCAGAATGTAACCGACGGAATCGTCATGACACATACATTAATAGGAATTTTAAAACATCCACATATTACAATAAAATTCATAGAAAAGTACTAGTGCATATCTCTTAGGGAATATAGTTATAGAAGGGTGTTGACTTAGGTCTCACTAGGTTGGGCAGAAAAATCTCATCCTAAGCATCCATATAATTCCTGGCGACCTTAGAGTTCTTCGATTGTTTTCCCCTCCTTCTTTTTAGATTAACTATACCTCGGTTCTTCAATCTTGGGCATTTACTCTTGAAATACCCTTGAGCACCACATCCGAAACAAGTCACTGTAGGTTTCTGGTTGGCTACTGGGGCCCTCTTAATTTTTGTAGGAGCGGAAGTCCTACAATTCTTTGTCATGTGGCCAACTCTCTTACAGTTGCCACACTTCACAGTACACGGTCCAGTATGATGCAACTTATACTTGTTGCAGTAAGGCAAATTTCCAGCATACGCCTTTTTGTTGCTTGCCCCAGTAGCGTGTTCTCTAACCACTTCAATCCTCTTGCTTTGTTGTTGGTCAGAATCCCTATCGTGATCACTTCCACATATCCTTTTGTTGCTAACATTCTTTCCTACCGTGGCCTCCTCGCGTACGACCTGATTCCACAAGTCGTGAGCATGCGGATTTTTGACTCGTAGATCGCAATAGCTTCAATAGCATTAGCGACTCGTTGGGCTACAATCTGCTCTATTTTTTCGGAACTCATTCCTTGTCTTGATGCCGACATTTTCTTCCAAATTAAGAGAGGTAAAAGGAAAATAAATAAGTCAGGTTAAAATAAATGAAACATTATTGGATGACGGGTTACTATCGTATGCGAATTAATCAGCATATTTCTAGAAATTACCAAGAGTAAGAAAGATTGAGACGTTACGAGATGACGAAGTTTTCTTCGATTAGTAAGGGACGGTGTTCAACTGCATACTACAGGTTTCAGATAGTTAGATCTCGTAGGTTGGAGCGGACTGTGACAAGTTTTGATTTATAGTAAAATAGTATTATATATATTTATCAAAAGTTTTAAAGACCATCGTATCACTTACGACGTCTTGAGAAACGCTTAGAGACCATTGCTTCACTTACAATGTCCTGGTGAAAGTTTAGAGACGATTGTGCAACTCACAATGTCTTAGAGGAAAGTTCTATTATTTATATAAATAACTTTTATATAAACCCAACGGGAAAATCTACGTAAGGCGAAATAACGTAAGGCAACCGTATTTTAAAGAGAAATAAAGTCAAGGCGAAAATATGTTCATGGAAAGGTAAATATGCAACTCATGGCACATTTAATCTAAAACAAAATAAGTTTAAGGCATAATAATTTAGGCAAAACATTATTCGAGGCAAAATAATATTCAAGTAAAATAATACTTAGATATATAGACAATAGCAATTGCATATATATGGAAAATAGAAGCAAATATAGGAAAAATAACGGCACGTACAGGTAAGGATAAAAATCACATAAGGATCATGTACTGGTTATAGACCAGACCTAGTATATACTACCTGGTTCTCTATAACCTTGGCTCTGAATACCAAGCTGTCACACCCCCCAAACAGGGCCTGGACAGAATACGTGTCTGGGGGCGTGACGTCATAATATACATCACACAAGATTAAGGGAACGACCACTAATGGAAGTTTTGAAAATCATAACTCGTTGTATTTATTAAAAATGGATAAGTTTTACAAGATTCAACAGCAATTAAACATTTGCGGAAGCGTAAGTATAATATAGCGGAAGCATAAATTTGGTTTTCAAAAGACAACGAGTATGAGTGATAAATAATCTCTTGAAAGATAATATCATATTGCACGTAGACTCCACATAGCACGTCAAGAAGTCCAAAGCTAAGCACCTGAAAAACATGCTAAAAACGGTCAACATAAAGTTGGTGAATTCATAGGTTTAAGTAAAATATTTACAAGGACTAAAAGGATTTAGCAATTTCTGTTTCATTCCCAATATCATGAAAAGTATTTGGTAACTGATATCATTCAATAAAAGCAGTGTGAATCTCAACGTTTCCGAGTGTGTGTGACTATTGTAACACATACAATATCACAAGAAAAATGTTTACGATATTACCCTAAGCTCATGACACCGAAGCCTTAACAAGTTGCATAAATCCTAGTCTTTTAGATTCGTCTCAAATCGATGTTTTGCCAAAACACCCAAGTACTACCTCAAATGAAATGCACCCACTGGCCAATGTACTCATCCAGAATTCTGGGTGGGGGTGTCAACCCCAATAGATCTATTAACAACATTCGTGCTTACACGAAATAATTAACGGTTCATGATATGTTACGACGGGCAATAGGGAAACTTAGGTAATATGTAAAAGTTTAAGGTACTTGCATTCATAGTAAAAGCAACCAACGTATTCGTAACGAGATTAAAGTATTCATATCTGTAGTAAAAGCAACCAACGCATTCGTAAAAGCTTTAAGTACTTGTATTCATAGTAAAACGAGTGTGAAATAAATCATGTAAACGAATTTGTAAACGAGCATGTTTCTCACCCAAAAAAATAATAAAACATTTATTCAAAACGAGTAAAAATATGGGGCTATGAACTCACCTTAAGCAAATAGTGAATCGATAATCAACGAAGAAGTAATAAAGCAGAGAGATCCTACACGTGACCTAAATAAACGACGCGTCTTGGAAAAAAAAACAGAAGATACACGAAACTTGTACGAAATGCTCACAAGAGAAAAGACATCCATGTGTGTTTTTTGTTTTAGTTGTTCAACAAAAACGCGAACTTAACATAAAATCATACAGTTTTTCGTTAAATTTCGACGGTCAAAGACCTAAATTGCTATTTTTAGTAAACTTTCTATTTAGAAAAGTTTTTAGTCCGAGATGTTACTAACCGTCCCCTATAATCTGCTAAGGTCCATATTTTCATAAATGCACTCATGGAACGTTAAACGTCTATCTTCCAAGTCTCTCGCTAACGTTTACTAACTTACTATTTTTAGAAACTTTAACGCTTTTCTGAAAAATATGCCAACGACTTTCCTAACGTTCCTAATTAATATATAAGTGTCCTTATAGGTTTCGCCAATGTTTTTAATGCTCAAATAAACCCCGAAAGTGTTTCGAAAACTCAATTTTTTTTTGCATCCCACACAGCAACATTAATAAGTGTTTCTTAAAAATCTATCTTTCCGATTTGTGGTAAAAATATCTCTCGTTTTTTACTTTTAAGCTAAACGGTTGCCAACATTATAGTAAAATCTCATTCCGGACAACTTTCGTGTTTTATACTTAATCCGATTCGGACCCGAAGGGCTCCGAATCCCCCGTTTTAGCTGCTGATCTGGTCATTAAATATTCCCCATTTTCGCCAAAAAAGTTTCAAGTTTCATTCTTGGTTAAACTAGTCATTTTATGTCCGAATTCAAACGTTCTATATTTCAAACGATCGGGAATCTTATACTATCATAATCTTAAACTGTTTCAAAACCATAAAACATTTTTATATCATCCAGTTAACCCACTTATCATTTCAGAACAGCAAAACAAAACTGAGGCCGAAATACTTCCAAAATTAACCCCGAACTACAAAATAATGCTTTAATCTATTCATAATCCCGATCAACCTAAACCAACAACAAAACCCTCTTACCCTAACCAAATCACATCTTACATCATCACAACACTCTTTTTCAACTCATCCTCACCTTAATAACAATACTTTTACCATGATACTTTCATTTATACAAGAAGTTATTAAAACTCATTTCACTTTCATTTATAAAATTTACACAAACATATGGACTCATCAACTTGAACAAGAATCATAAGAAAATAAAAGAGAAAGCGATAGGTTCAAGATTTGGCTTACAAAGATGATGAATCAAGAAAAAAACTACTAGATCTATAACATACACCAAGATCTTGCAAAACCCCCAAAATAAAGTGAAACCCTAATTCTTAGAATCTTAAATGACCTTGAAAATTAATAAAATGATCCTTGGAAACACCTTAAATCATCATAGATATGAACATTTAATAGTTGTATTATGAGAAAATGGAGACAAAGAAAATCTTTGTGGTTTCTCTTTTTGTGCCGTAGGTGGGAGACAAGAGGATAGAGCAAGATGGAACTTTTCTAGTTGCAAAGAAATAATGTAACCCTAGAATGGATATAAGGTGACTTATATAGGGGAAGTTATAGGTTAAGGGTTCAAGTATTTGACCCTACCAAGTGACAAACACACACGTTTGGTGTGTATGTGTATTCGGTTTACAAAGGCTAAAAAGGAAGAGTTATGAGCTCAATTTCTAGGAACCAAAGTGAAGTATACATATGTTCTTGTTAAGAAACTAGTCAAGACTTACAAGAGTGTAAGTAAACCCATGGTTATGTTTTACAAGATAGGTGTGCATGAGAGTGACACTCTCATGTGTCACTTTCCATGTCTTACATGTACACATGCCTTTAGGAATTCAAAAAGATAGCATTTGATTTCATTATAAGAGTTAACCGAAATTTTGAAAGTGGAGGGGGGAGCAAATTCGAATTTTTTGACAAGGATAATAACATTGATTGATAACTCGGGTTTTAATGCAAAGGTGGCAAGTTTCCGGGTCTTTTTTGACCTAGAACGCGAAAAACGTAAATTGTACGCGAAAAAACGTAAGAATCGCAAACGAAAGTGTACATAAACTACGTAACACTTTAAAATGATAAAATAATGCATATAACACGTAGACTAATCCAAGTTCGAAGTCGAAACGCGTCCGATGACGTTATTTAGTTTTGCGCGGGACAACTTCTCAGTTTTAAGTCAAATTTAAACGTAACGTATAAAAGTCAAAATAATGATCGAAATAGTTTAAAATAATGACTGAAAATTTATGGGCTGTGACAGTTTGCTCCCTAGTGACTTTAACTTTAAGAGCTAATGATTTGACCTTTAATTTATTAGTGTTGGAAGCTACACTATCATTATCCAAGACCATTTCACAAACCTTAAGGTTGCCAATTAGCTCGTCAACAGCAAGTGTAGACAAATCTTTGGCCCCTTCAATATCCGTCACCTTGGCTTTCCATTTTAATGGTAGAGCATGAAGAAATTTTCTTACGTAATTCTTGCTAGAGTAGTCCGGGTCTAAAGATTTAAGACTAGTCATAATAGCATTGAATCGCGTGAAACCGCTATCAATAGTTTCTTCATTTGAGATTGAAAACTTCTCGTATTCTTGAGTGAGAAGATCAATCTTGAAATTCTTAACTTGTGAATTTCCTTGGTGAGTGATGATTAGTGTATGCCAAACCTCATTGGCGGTTTTACACATAAAAACTCTTTCATACTCTTTACGGGGTAGAGCATTGAAAAGAGTCATCTTGGCTTCGTCGTTCTTTCCAAGTTGTTTCTTCTCGTCATCTTTTAGAAGTTCATATGGCTTGTCCTTCGTCATCTTTATTTTCGGGTCCTCCATTTTGAAAACAAAATCTCCATTTTGGATGTCTTGCTATAATTCAATATCTTTGGACTTGATGTAAGTCTCAAAGCGGGCTTTCCAAAACCAGAACCCATTAGATTCTAGCAAAGGTGGTATTTGCATAGAACACCCCTCAACATAGTTCTCTTGAGCCACAGATCTTTACTCTACTTTTTCAAAAATCAGAGTTAGGATTTTGAATATTTGAAAAAGAAGTTTTCAAGTTAAAGCAACTTCTCGGGAAGGCTTTAACGCTTGAAAACTTAAGTAAACTGCTCTGATACCAATTGTAGAACCGTAGGGGGGGTGAATACGGTTTTCTTAACTTCTTTAAAGTTTATAAACCTTCAAGTTTCGAAAGAGCCGAGTGATATGATGATCTACTTAGCAAAGAATCAATAAGTAGATAGAGATAAAGAGAGAGAGAAGTACACCACGATATATACTTGTTCGGGATGGGGGGTTTAGTGCTTCTGTATGTCCAGTTACGAATCTACTACACATATACTATACTAGTATAATCCTTATGGTGGACTACAAACCGTATTACAATTTAACTCCACCGATATGCACAAAGATCGGCGCTCGTAAAGAAGAGTTGCTACTTATGGTATTCCACCCTCGGATACCACCCCTAAGAAACTATGATTCAAATTAACCTCTAGGATCACTTAGATAAACTAGGAACACTAAGAACTTCTTGTTGGAAGTTTGTGAAATCCTAACTAGCTCCCCAATGATCTAGGCTTGATCCCACAGATTGAGACTTCCCTTACAACTCGATTGATTCAATGAAAGATGGTTAAACCAAGTCCTAACCTAACCTAGAGACTCGATTCAAAAGAAAGGGTATGAGAAAGAAGACCCTCGATATAACACACAAGTCTGACTCGTTGCCCACGCGTCAGCGCGCGACCAGCGCGCCAGATTCCTGAAATTGTTTTCTTTGGGACTTTGGCGTTTTAAATAACCTTACTTGTTAAACCCCTAATTATACTTTACGCTACGACCTTTCAATCATTCTTATACTCAAGGCCAACCAACTCTAATTCCCTTTTGATAAAGCGTTTGTGAAGGATTAAAAAGCCTTTTGCTTGTTTGATATCGAAAAGAGCGAAAAGAACAATCGGACAAGGGTATTTTAGGTATTCTTCAAAAGTAACTAGTTTAGTTGGGATCCAACCAAGGTTTAAAAAGGCTAGTTAGGATACAAGGGAATATTCTTGGAATATTCCAAACTTGGAGAGAAAAGGTGGATGTTATGGGGGAGTATTTGAAATTTGAATTTCAAATCTTTTAATCACATGTTGGATAAGAGATAAATATAATAATGAGGTGTAAGTGAGTTAGCATGATGTGATGGTGATAGGATGGAAATGAGCCTTTTGATCTTGTTTAAAATAGACGTGAGGATGAGATGAAGAGAGATAGGTTGGATAGGTGAAGTGGCAAGATCAAGGGCGATTAGAGAGGTGTGTTTGTTTAGAGACTGAGATGTGTTGGTTTAAAGAGATGGAGTGTGTTTGTTTGAGATTTGAATTTCAATCCAAGGGAGGATAAGAGAATGAGATAACTTAGATTGATGAAGTGGATTAATCAAGGGTGAATAAAGAAGTGTGTTTGTTATGTTTGTTTGAATTTAATACAAGGGAGGAGAAATGAGTAAGGTAACTTGGATTGATAAAGTGGCTTAATCAAGGGTGAGAATGATAGAGTGTGGGTATGTGTGAAATTCAAATGGTTATGAGGAAGAATATGAATAGTGGATATGTGGTGGAGAATGTTTTGATGAGATGTGGTGGAGCCTAGTAGGGAATGAAGGTGACAAGAGGTACAACAAGTACAAAGAGAGTACATTGTGTAAGAGAATGTGATTTGTCCTATGTGGGTGTTATTTGGGGAAGGTTTATGTGAAGAGGAGTTTAGGCTTGAAGATGGTTTGAAGATGAGAAGTATGAAGGTGATGATATTTAGGATGAAATCAAAGGATTGATTTAGGTTTATAATCACATTGCCAATTATAAAGAAAAGAGAAACCCTATGATTCTCTCCCATGATTTTTTGGCGACTTCAATAAAAATAAACCGTAACTTCGATTGAACTTAACCCTTCACATCCTAATTCAATTTATGATTCTATTACATCACTGTGTTTGAATTGTTTGTAATTATTCTTAGGATTAATTACTTGCTTCTCGATCCAGTGTTGTTTTAGGGTTTGTCTATTATCTTAGGGTTTCGAGTTTTAAGTGTATTCTTTAGGTTTTTGTTGTTGAATTATCGCCTGATCCATTTGTTTAATCCTTATAACATATCTTAACTGGTTGCTTGATCTTGTTCGCAATTTTTGGCTATCCCTAACTGAATTCCCTAATCGATTTTTGATCTTAGGGTTTTATTTAATTCCAAATCGCTATTTGGTTTTGGGTTTAGGTGTATGTTCTAGGTTGGTGATTTTTGGTTGTGAAATTACTTGCTGCTCGTAGACTAAGGTTTGGTTGTGGTGGTATGGAGCGTGGATTTCTAAGACAAAAAGGTAGTGGGAGGGGGAGAGGCGTAAATGAGAAGGATCTCAATGGTAATAAGAGGAATACTACTTCAGGTATTGGTTTGAGTACGGAATCAAATGATACTATGAATGAATATACTTTAGTTGGTGTTACCTCTGCTGTAAAGGAGGGTGTAGTACCATCTGTGGTCGACAAGACGGTGGATAAGGAAAAGATAAGCTCTTGGGAAGATACTACTGTTTTAGGATCTTTTCCACCATTATCTACACCAGGTACTACTACGGTTGGTAATGCCCCTGGTAAGTCTTCGTATGCTAAAGTTACGGGTAAACCAAGTGGAAAGAAACTGAATTTTCATACTTTATTTACACCGAGGGGTAATGGGATTGATGTGGTTGTCCCTGTGGAGTCTATTCGAGCTATAAATGAACGATTTGCTAATACAACATATGGTTTTTCTTGGGAAAGAAGGTGGCATACCCTATTGTTGCTAACTATGTTTAGAACACTTGGGGTAAATATGGGCTTGTTCATTCTATCTTCAGCTCGTCTACTGGATTATTCTCCTTTCAATTCAGCTCCATGGACGGATTAGATGCTATGCTTGAGAATGGTCTATGGTTTATCCGGAATAACCCGCTTATCCTAAAGAAATGGCATGAACCTATTGAAGGAAGATGTAAATATTGTTCTAGTTTGGGTTAAACTCCATGGTGTACCTGTTACGGCCTTCAGTGAGGATGGCTTGAGTGCCATTACTACTAAACTGGATACTCCTCTAATGCTTGACTCTTATACATCTGATATGTGCATGCAATCTTAGGGTAGGTCAAGCTATGCTAGAGTTATGATTGAGCTTCGAGTTGATATGGAGTTGAAAGATAACATTGTTGTGGCTATGCCTAAAATTACTAGGGAGAGCCATTATACATGTAATGTCTGTGTTGAATATGAGTCGAAACCTCCTAGGTGTTCGTCTTGTACGATTTTTGGACATATTCATGAGGAATGTCCGAAGAATACAGGTGTTGATGAGAAGAAGACTGTGAAGAAGCCTAGTCAAACTTCTTGAGGTATTCTAGTTGGTCTGAAAATAGGCTTTAAACCTTATAAAAAATATCGACCTGTTCTCAAAAAGTCTACTGCTAGTTCCAGTGATAATAAGAAGAAGGGTGCGGAACCTACTATTGAGGTTAGTAATTCAAATCTATTTGATGTTCTTAATTTGGTCGATAATGATGTATAGTTTGGTACCAATGAGGGGACTACTAATTTGGTAAATAATAGGGCTACTTCAAGTGGATCCTCATTTATGAATGCCGATAATAGTAGTTCTGGTACTACTCTTATTATTGATAAAATCAAGAAGTTTGAGGAATTACTTACTAGTGGGAAAGCTACTCTTGTAGATGAAGCTGGTAATCCTTTGAAGAAGGTATATTATATGGATGATTATGATAGTGAAGATGAGGTTGTATCAGTTGATAATAATATGGCTCGTTCTATGGCTTTAGAAAGGGTAAGTTTTAGCACTCAAAGTTTGCTGGAACAATGGAGGGATTCGTATGGTAATCGTGACTATGATGAAGACCCATACGATAATGATATGTACGAAGGCCATGATCTTTCTCAAGAGCTTCAAGCTATATGCGATAATCTGGATATCCGAGTTTGAGGTCGCAAGAGAAATAAATTTATGTTTCTTTTGTTTTGTCATTTTGTGTACCTTCTAGGAAGTAGTTGTGCCCATGTAACATGCGGTGATGTGAGACTCACCCTCATCCCTTGTACTTAAATGTTTTTTTGGAGTAATAAAATTTACCGGGTAAACCCTTACCCAAAAAAATAATAGAGAAACGAGTGGGCATATGTGATTATGGAATGGTTTAAAAAAGAACAAATGTTTAGAGTGAGTAGAGAATATAATCATTTGATGGGTAAGAATGGTAAACAAATGATTAGGAAGGATGAGTTATAGGATTGTGTAGCAGAAGTGTGTGAGTTTGTAAGTCATCTTGTATATATGAGGAATACATGTGTGAGTTTGTAAAACATTTATAGGTAAGGAGGTGAGAAAACTCAAAGCATGATTAACCTC
>BQNB010123938.1:0-20016 GCA_026074375.1 Tanacetum coccineum
GTTAATTACATGAGATAAATGATGCTATAAAATAAACGTTATTTGATGTCACCAGTTGTCTCAGACTTCATTTCCAAATATTGTCTTAGGGAGGCATTCACTATGTTACCAAATCAATACAAAGAGTATCTATCAAAGTTTTGGTATACTGTCAAAACCCAAAAGAACTCCAAAGTATGGTTCTCAACTCCCACAAGGGGCATCCTAAGATAAGTAGGGCTCACAACATTCAAAAATTCCATTGGGGCAAACTACTTGTCCTACTCTAGTGACTATGTTGCATTACCATCACTATACCCAATTATCTTGGTTTACCATAATTGGGTATAGTGGGGAAATTGAAGCAAAGGGAACCCTCAAAAAGGGATTTCTTCCTCCTAGGTGGAGGTTGCTAATGGGCCAAATCATCCAATGTTTAGGGGGTAAGACTGGTGGGTTTGGTAAGATCTCAAACAAGGATGCTATCATTCTATATTATCTTGCAAATGGAGTAGAAATAGATTTTGCTAAGTTAATTTAGGAAGATTTCCTCAGCAAGCTGAACATGAAGTCTAGGGAAAAGGTTGTCCCTTATCCTAGGTTTTTATCTCCGATGTTGCAACATAAGATGGAAGGTTATGGAAATGATGAATTAACTCTAAACCCCACTTAAGTCTTCAGTGCTCACAACTGGGAACTAAAGATAAACCAACCTGAAGGTCCTCCCTTCACAAAGCACATGCTGGACATCTGCAAAGCTGATGCGCCTGTGGCTTTCAAAGCTCCAAAACCCTCCTCAAAAGCTGAGAAGAAGGTTACCCAAGGCACAAAGCCTGGAGCAACATCTGGATGAAGAAAAAAGCAAATTCCTTTTACATATAACCATCCTCAGTCTAAGATAGAGATAACTAAAGAATATATATATGTAATCTTTAAGTTATGCAAGAACAAGAGATAGAGTGGGTTGGATTAGTTTAGAGAGAGAAAGTAAACATGAAAGATAGAATGTATTATGTGTGTGTAGAAAATGAATTACAAAGAGAACCAACTAACCAACCTCCTCTCCAAGGCATGGAGAGGGGTATTTATATGCTCAATATGGCCGGCCATGGGCCTTTGTGAGGCTTTCCCTGGGCCTTGGACCATATTAGCTTACATATCATTAACATGACTTACTTACGGGCTTAGACTATTTAGTATTGGAAGTGACCGAGACTTTTCTTGTTCCTAACAATCTCCCCCTAAGGGAGGTCACTCCAATTTACAAAACTTTAATCCTAGCATACTATGCTTTATCTTTAGTCTTTAGCTCGTAAACTTCAATCTTGTGGATTGATGTAGTGATCATAGACGTTAGGTCTTGAGCTTATTCCTCATCTTGTCTTGAATGTGATTCTTTGAACACCTTGAGATCATCAACCAAACATAATCTTGTTTCGCCATCTTGTAAACTTGTGACTTTGGAACCGACATGCTCATACCTTTCTTGATTTGTTGACTTGGAAAGCTTTAATGTTGCATCTTTCTTGAAATTCTTTAACTTTAATATTTCTTCACTTAAAGAAAGACGTACGGTATCAGAGTAGCAGAAGTCTTGAAACATGTACTTGAGCTTTCATGATGTCTTTATGTTCGTCGGTCGGGTATGAGCATGTGGCTATGAATCGTGACTCGTCCGGAATCAGCTGCACCAATCGTCAGGAGTACCTGCGGGTTTAGGTTAGTGATAATCAACAGATATGGATGAAAGTGTCTTTGTTACTTCATCGAATACGGTTGCAATAACCACGGTTCCTCGTTGATCAGTATAAATACTGCTTGTGATCAGGTATAATTCTAAAGAATCTCCTTGATAGGTTTCGCAGCTGCACTAGTCGTTCTTATTACTGGAGCGTCTCAAAGCAGACAACACGGTATGAGTGAACCAGCAAGACGAAGTCTCACTGATTGAAATAGAAAAATCGATTTGAAAATCAATCAATGTATCACTTGCTAAAGTGTTTTTGTGATGCATCGAGAGTGTTAATCATTTCAAAAACTCATTAGCAACCGTTGATCCATTTCCTGGAACAAGTTGAATTCTTATAGAATCGCACCATCGTTTCTTTCCAGTTGTTACAAGTTTGATTCTTATAGAATCGCACAAGTCACCTACCATGAGCTTGTTTGATGTTAGCTCAAGCAGGATTTCCATCTTCGTTATGATTGAAATCACTCGGGTGTTCTGGCAAAATCACAAGGATAATGCGTAGGACTCTAAATATACATCTCGTTATTCACATTGTGTGAGATAGCAAGCATAATTTGACAAGTTTCTTAATGAGATTTATGAATGATCTCTTTTGGCTCTAGACTTAATAGTGCATTTTTATTTTAGTGATCGGAGGCTGGAGCAGACTGCCACCTTTTCAATATCAACTAACTCGGAGTGAGAAAGTCAATATAAATGCATGTAATCTTCAAGCCATAATTTAACAAGTGTCCTAATGAGATTTATGGATGATCTCTTTTGGCTCTAGACTCAATAGTGCACTTTTGTTTTAGTGATCGGAGGCTGGAGCAGACTGCCACCTTTTCAATATCAACTAACTCGGAGTGAGAAAGTCGATAGAAATGCGTGTAATCTTTGTGAGAAATGAAACAAGAGTCTGTTGAGAGACCTTGAGTGGCTAGGGAGGGTTGTGCATAGCGTCATTGGGTCCATGACTGTCTTCAATGTCAGAAAAAAACTTAGTGTTTCTGATAGATTATGTATTGACCTGGTTTCTGCCTAAGTGTATGGAGGGCTTCTTTCTTTTCACCCTTTATCTTTACATTTCTTTTTCATTCTTCAACCCCTTCAATGCTTACCAAGACTTCATAACTAACACCTTGTTGGGTTTATTCCAGTGTTAGCTCCATCTCAGTTGGCATTATTCCTGATTCTCACTTTTTCTCCTTTTGTATCATACCTAAGATCTTTTACACTATCTAGTGGATATCCCTGGGTAGATCCCTCATGTTCTGGCTAGATCATGGGATTTGAATACCTATGTCAAACCACCTTATAGCTCCATAATTTAAGTACATGGTCGGTCTTTTGGGTATTCTATAACACCCTATATTTTAGGGTCATTGACGTCGTCAATAAATTCACTAAGTATTTTTAGTATTGTACGCATTTGCTTTTAATCGTAATCGTTAAGTTAAATCGTGTAAGCTAAAAATGATCATTCAATGTAAACGGGCATCAAACAATTAAATGTTTACATCAAGAAAGTGTTAAGTAATTATTTTGAGGATAATTATTAACTTTGTTCAATTTATTTGTATTGGTTACGTAAATTTGTTATGTTTCACGATAAAGTACGTTTAGGCATACCCGAAACTACATTAATTAATCTACGCTTCAACAAATGCCTACTATTATTTCCAATGATCAAAAAGTTTATAAACTTTACCCATGGTTGTTAAATAGGATGCCTCATATACAAGAAATAAGCAATACTTATTCAATTAACAAGTATACATTTTATATAGCAAGACTACACTTACATATTTACTTATACTTTGAAAAGTTCAAGTGTAATACTTTCATTTTGTTTAGCTAGTGAACACAACCCTTGAATTCATGGGATCATATCCACATTAGGAAGCATAGAAACATAAAACCATACCTAAGGTCTTGTACAAGTATGGACTTATAAGACTTAGTACATGACTAGTGGTTTTGACCACTAGTCACCCCTATTCCACCCATGTACCATCCCCCCCCACCTTGTTCTTTATGGTCTTTGTTTAACATACTAGGGTAACTCTTACACGTATAAGTCTTGTATTCTAAGAGAGATAAACATATACACTTCAACACTTAACAAAAAAAATCAATTCTTTCCCCCTTTTGCTCTTCAATAAGCCACGGCAAACAAACCCCCTTTTCTATAATCTATAGCTTGATTTTACAAAACCATACAAGCATTCACACATCATTCCTATGATAACCTAAGGTGTTTTGAATTGAAAGGGTGGTTCTGTTTTACAGTATTGAAGAAAGAAAATGCAAGATTAGGTTTCTATTGGTATTTAGGGTTTTCAAGTTGTGCAAGCTTTGGTTTATCATCTAAACTAGGGTTTAGATATTGTGGTTCATAATTATTACATCATATTAAGGGTATCTAAAACCCTTTATGTCTTTACATTTATCATTTTATGTGTATATATGTTCTATTTAGCAAAATCACCATTTAGGACTTTTAAACATGTAAAAAGAGTTTTTACTTGTGATCATCATTTTGTACACTTTTTCATATGTTATGTGATTGGTAATATCATGATATTGGATTTATAAGTATTTGTCATCCATGTTTGTTAAGCAATAAAAAGTGTATACATATATACTACGTGATTAAAGTTACTTAAGAAAGTTTAAGATTTTAAAGCCTTGTTAAGGACTTGATATTTTGGACTCATGGATACCATATGGACCTATGGACATTATATATATATATATATATATATGGCATATGATATAAAAGGTTTTGGAAAACTTGTGGTATTTTATTAGGTTAAAAAGTGTATAAAAACAAGTGTATATAATTAGTTATTATTAAAGGACATATAAGGGCTGTCTGTTTGGTTTCAAATTCACAAGCATGTGGGATTAATTTGTTATTAAAATAATACGTCTCATGACGATTCCGGGCATATAAGGAACTTGAAAAACCGATTTATAACGAAAAAGATACAGTATTTTAAGGTTAGTTTTCGATAATAAACCGGAAGTTATTAAAAGAATCTTTTAATTAAAAACTTGTTATAAAAATTCTACAAACAAAAGGTTTGTATTATGTAGTTAGATTAAATCACCACATTTTTTAGGATTCTAAACAATAGAAAAACTTAACTTTCAATTAAAACGAAGAAGTTATGAATTACGCGAGTTTATATACTTAAAATGTATAAAAATACTTTTATAAAACTATTTTTATAAAAGTTACTGTTCATATCAGGAACATTTATTTTTGTAAACCTCATAAATAAATAGAACTTTCAATTACAAGATGTGCTGAAAGGAATTACTAAAAACGGAGACTAAAACGAATAAATTCCCGGCGATTCGTTAATTAAGTTTATAAAAGTAAATTTTTATAAACTTATTGACATATAAAATTTACTATTCATCAGCAGACCCAAATGTATAAAATGTGATAATTTTGATACACCTTTCAATTACAAAGACGTGCTCGAAGGAATCGCTAAAATCGGGTTTAAAACGAATAAGTTATTACATTTACGGGTTTTTACAGACAACTAAAATATAAAATAACTTTTTAATGGTTGCTGTGAACAGTATAAAAGTACTGTTTCCCAATCGAGGACATGAAATACAAAAATGTCATAATTTGATACGTTGTCTTAATACGAAAGCATGGACATTAGAAATGCAAGAAACGGACTTGAAACATGAAAGTTATGTCATTTTTACCAAAGTTATATTTATAAACGTTTTAACTTTATAAATATGATTTCACTAAAACAATTAGATGGTGATTAGCTATGTAGAATTATATATGGTAGTATCTTACCCAAGGTGATTTGTACTTATTACGGACCCATATTGGATTAGGTTGCACTCGATCATTACCGTGACGCATTTTCTGTGATATACTTGATATACGCTCACTCAAGGTGAGTTCATAGCCCCACGTTTTACATGATTTGTTTTATAAGTTTTTAGGGTGAGAAACATGCACTGTTTTATAATTGGACACAAGTGGATAAGTTTTACATTATGATTACGTGTTGCCTAAGTAGCGATAACCCTAGTTGAGCCCATTATCATGAACTAGTAAGTTACTGGATTCATATGAGCGTGAAGGTTATGAATTAGATCGATAGTAGGATTGACATCACCCGTTCGTGTGATTAGCTATCACTGGGCAACGAACGCTGTATACCATGTATGACTTTGGTTGTTGTGGGCTAAAACATCATCACGGGCAATGTAGGCCATTTATATGGTATTCATTTATGTCGAGCTTTAGTGTCATGAGCTTAGGGCAACGTAATTACATTTATATGATGTCTGCATCTGTTGCATTATCATACACTTGGGAAATCTTGTGGTCCTACAATATACGATTTATCAAACCTATGAATTCACCAACATTATTGTTGACGTTTTAAAGCAATGTTTTTCAGGAGGTCAATAAGCACGAGGTGCAAGGGATACATTGGTGGTTTTGATTTGGATATCATGCATTAAAGATTTTGTCGCATTACATTTTGTATATCTGTTATGGGCTAGAAATCTTTGTATTTTGAACAAGTGAACAAGTGAAGCTTCGGGCTTATGTAACAAATACTTTGTTAAATCCAATGTATCGGTTTTAAACGACTTTTTGGTCGTTCTATATATATCTTGTGTTATTGATCTATGAAGTAACACGCCCCGGACCCTTATTCCGCTGCGACCCAATTTGGGGGTGTTACAGATTGGTATCAAGAGCCAAGGTTATAGAGAACCAGGTCAAATGTTTTTGCTGGACTATAACCGTTTTCAAACATTGCATACATACAAAGGGATTTTCACAGGACATACATACATACACTAGTTGTTGCATTAGTTGGTTGGACTAGATGCATTCTTGATTGATATACATGTTATGATATAAATGTATATTACTATAAGGGTCTTATATTAAATACTAATATAAGCTATTTTGGATTTTCAGATATAGTCATGTCAGATTCAGATGAATCAGGGGTCACACACACGGAGATATCCAATCCATTTGAGGACTTATCAGACATTGGATCACCAGGAGTTGTTAGACCTGAGCACGAGGGATTACCCTTGATGCTAGATGACGGGTATGTGCAGGTCACCTTACAGGCCCCGCCATCACCAAACTACAAACCTGGCCCCGAGGAGCCACAGTCACCACCCCTACTAGATTTTGTCCTAGAGCCGGTATATCTCGTGTATATTCCGCAAGAGGACGAGGTGTTTCCGAATGAGGAGCAACCACTGCCTGTAGCTGCCTCACCCACTACTCAGTCACCAGATTATGTTCTGGAGTCCGATCCTGAGGCGGATCCGGAGGAGGATGCCGACGGAGGAGATGACGGCGATGACAAGGATGAGTCATTAGAGGATGATGATTTTGACATCGAGGCCGATGATGATGAGGAGGAGGAGGAGGAGCACCCAGCTCTTGCTGACTCCACAGCTGTTGCTTTACCAGCTGCCGATCAGGCCCCATTTGCGAAGGAGACAAAGTCGTTCGAGACTGACGAGTCTGCGGCCACACCACCATCACACCCTGCATATCGCGTTACAGCTAGGATTTCTATTCCAGTTCCAGTACCTACACCAGTTTGGTCTGATGCAGAGGTTGCCAGACTTCTCGCTATATCTACTCCATCGTCATTACCACTCTCCCCATGGTCATCAGCACTTCCCCAGATACCTTCACCACCACTACCTCAGATTCCCTCACCACCACTACCAGTATCATCACCAGTACATGTGTTATCTCCATCACCACCTGCTAGTCCTATTCGTCCGTTGGGCTATCGAGCTGCTATGATCCGGCTGAGAGTCGAGGCCGCATCTACTTCCCATTCACTACCATTACCACCACCTATCATACTCTCCAACACCAGACCAGACGCACCATCATCAGGGACACCACCTTTGTATTTACTCTCTATTGACCATAGAGAGGACAGACCCGAGGTTACCTTACCACCTCGAAAGAGGTTAGGTATCATTCTTGGTCCTAGATACGAGTTCGGAGAGAGCTCGTCTGCTGCTTCTAGACCGGCTAGAGGTCTTAGGACAGACTATGGTTTTGTTGCCACCATGGATAGGGAGATCAGGCGTGATCTAGAGAGAGATGTAGAGCTGATGTCGAGTTGAAAGATAACATTGTGGCTGCCATGCCTAAAATTACTAGGGAGGGTACTTACTTGTTATTCATTGTTTGAGTTCTTGGAAAAACTCTAGGGTATGTGGTGCGGCGTTGCAAGGTTTTTGGACATGTTCTTAAGGAATGTCCAAAGAATATTGGTGCTGGTGCGATAAAGAATTTTAAGAAAACTAGTCAAACTCCTAAAGGAATTCCGGTTGGACAGAAGATTGAATTTAAACCTAAACAGGTGTTTCAACCTTTTTCTAAAAAGTCTACTGCCAATACTTGTGGAAAAAAGAAGAATAATTCAAAGTCTACTAAAAAGGTTAGTAAGTCAAACCTATTTGAGGTTCTTACTTCGGTTGATAATGATGTGGATTTGGGTACGAATAGAGGGATCTGAAACTCGGCTGATAAGGGACAATTAATGTTAGTTCTAGTAATATTCCTATTGTTGAGAAAATCGATAAAATAGAACGACAAATTTGTGAAGGTAAGCTTAGGTTTGTAGATGATGATGGTAACTCGCTTGTTCCTATAGGTATTGTGGATAGTGATAGTGAAGTGAAAGTGGTTTTTGATGAAACTGCTAACTTAAGGCTTTCAACAAGTGGTAAAGATGTAAGTGATAAAGGTTATGGTACTAATAGCTTGTTGGAACAATGCAGGAATTCATATCCGGATAATGATGATTACGACCCGTACGATGACGACATGTACGAGAATCATGATATGTCCGAGTACCTTCAGTCTATTTGTTATAATCTTGATATCACAGTCCGTGGCAGGAAGAAGAAATAGAGATTTTGATGTTTGTTGAGTCAATTGTAATATAGTTTTAGTAGTATCCTCCTATGGAGTAGTTGTGCTTGTTATGTTCGCTTTTTTGCCTATGTAACCGGCTGAGATATGGGATTCACCCACATCCTTTGTACTGAATTATTTTTTTAGTAACACATTTACCGGAAAAACCATTTACCCAAAAAAACATGACCATGCAATTTTTGATAAAGAACAAGTCCATAAAAGACCATGTCTTTATAAAGTATAGCAAAGTTGTAGTAATTAAATAGGTTTATAAACAATGGCTGGTTCCTTAATCTTTGTAGATTATTTGGAGAAGGAGTGAGTTGATTTTTCGAATACGCGTTGGTTTGATTAAGGTACATATATTATATCAATTCTTTTAAGGATTCTTATGACATTTGATCAGTATCAATTTGCACCTTTGAGATCCCTAAATATGTTACCCTAGTCTTTGATTTGTAATTCGTTTGCTACCTATTTGATAATTTGATTAAACCCTCGAACTCGTTGAGACATGCTTCGTTTCACATTGCCATGATATGAATTTATACGTTTTAATTAGACATGGCCTTCTTTGGACATAATAAGCTTCGTTTCGATATGCCATATGAACCGTTTGTTTTGTTTCAATGCCCGAGCTATTAACCAGCCATGAAGGTACCATGGCCGTGTCATTGAGACACCAATGGCGTGACACTATCTTTGGCGGTGTGATCAGTCACGGCGTCCCCATCTGTTTTATGTGCTCTATTATGCACTTGGCCATATATGATTTGATTTGATTTTATTGTAGGGGGAGTATGGATGCATTCTAGGTACTTTGTTCAGTTCAGTTTTGGGTTAATGGAGAAGTGTGGTGCCAACACTCCATTTTAAATTTTGTAAGGTACATCTCGAGTCTGCAGTCCCATGTACAATTTGATATGATATATGATATATATTTTATTGTAGGGTCTAAGCACGTGGCATGCTTTAGACATTTGTTTTGAGCTCGTAGGGGCATTTCTATATGTTTGTTTGGTTATTTATGTCATTCAACTCTTATAATATATGAAATCTTGCTACCCAAGTTATGATGATTCCATTTCATTTACTTATGTATATTTGATCAATCCGTTTTTTTTATGTATGTTCACTGAGCTTTAGCTTAGTCGCATTTATTTTCTCTGCGCGCGACAGGTAATAAATGGAAGCTGAGTTATGAGTGAAGAGTACTTAGGAGCTCTTAGTGGACCGACTTAATGATAGCTTTTCCTATTTCTTTTAGAGTTGTTTACACTTTGAAGTTGGATTTGTCTTTCGTTTAGACTTTGGAGTTGGATTTATTTTTGCTTGAAAGTTATTATGTACTTGACTATTTATTTCTTTAGTTCTTGGTGAACTCGTTGAACCATTTTATAAATAAGGTCTTTCGCTTGCGTTTGTGATGCCATATGTGTGACATTTGACCCTTTTTAGGGTGTGGTGTTACACTTTCAATCTTAACGATGGACTTCAAAGTCATATGCATGGACGGAACCTGAACATTTTTATTGGAGAGGCCATTCTATATGGTATTCGTTTTAGAGGGGCTAATATACATTTTTCCTCAACATTTTGTGTAAAAAATAACTACTAGTATTAGTAAAAGGGTAAATTTTGTACATAACCACACCAAATTTTGGGGGGCCACAACCCCTTTTGGCCCTTACAAACTTCCGTCCCTGATCATATGTATCATTTTGTTCTCAAACGTTGATGTTATTTGGTCTTAGTTTTACATCATTTGTGTATGCATCGTTCATCAAGTTATCAATATGATCCGCCTAGTCACCTACAAAGGTGCCATTGCATGAGATTATCAATATGATACGTCTTCTTAGAGATATCATCACTTTACCATGATAAACACAAAACTAGATCATCAAAGAAGCCTCTCTCCGGCTCATCTCACGTGTACTGCTAGAACAGTTTGCTCTTGCCATCTCAAGACCGTAACAAACATCCATTGACAGTTAAATTTGTTGTTGCGAATGTCACAACATCAACTAAGATAACATACATCTTATATTAAACTTAGAAAAGCAAATAACAAATTCTTTTATTTACAAATATTAAATAAAGTTGATAATTACAAAAACTCGTAAAAGAAAAGTAACAAAACTTGAAAAGTCGCAGACTTCAATATTGATGTTATTTAGTCTTAGTTTTACAACATTTTTAGCAAGGTTATAAATAGCGTGAGGCATGGCGTGGCGGCATGACCAAGCTCACGCCACGCCTAGAGTCGACGCCTTGGTCTATTTCGTAACGTGAAGGTCACACCACACGCTTTGGCGTCGCAAAAGCGCGCCTTTTAGAACACTGATCTTTAGACATATTGATCATGGAGTTTACAACCACATGAAAACTACTAAAAATGAATTACTAAAGAGGAGATTCTATTAAATCACCTACTTAGCTACTGTCATTGTAAAACTTGAACTTTTATAGTTTTGAATGTTTAGAATCAGTTTAGAAGATACAACGCATAAACATTTTACGTGTTACAACGCTGTTTCCTCATATGTCTGACATATAATATTCATAAACTATATTACCAAAGTAGTATAAGAAACTTCTTGCTTTTACGGTTTCTATATTTTTCAATAAAAGCATAGTCGACTTCACAAATGCACTCCTCTAATTGCATTTTGCGGTAGATGTACGCTCCAACAAAGTACAATAACCTTGATCGAAATTCTTCGCTTCTAAACCTTTTAACAGAGTTCATGGCTTTCCGTAAAACAAGACATTATGAGAAGTCTTATGCATCCATATATGGATGAATCTTGCTAATGGAGACTTTTGGTTCGCAATATGTACAAGAAAGATGTCAAAAAACACAAGACACTTAATTTTTTATTGAAAATTCATAGTTTTAAGTGTTCTTAAGGAAGTGAAACTCCCTCAACGGGGAACACGACTTTGTTTGCGATACAATCCAATATAAAATATGAGTTGAGACGCATACACGAAAGATTTAATCTTGTCATTTTGCAGATCATTGACTGGTATTTGCAAGTTATCCGACGGAAAAGGTTTCGAATTTGGACAAGTTGAAAACATATGCAAATAACTTTTCGACCCAACTACCAGACTTGCGATCACATGGATGGACTTCAAAATCAAATGTTTTTACCAGACCCCTCGTGTGATTGTAAAACCGAAAGTAAACACTTGAAATCTTAAAGAAATGCAAAATTGGTGGAAGAGAGTTTATAAAGTTCTTTGGGTATCCCACATCAACAATCTTCAAATTTGACGTAGCCTAAAACATCGTTTCGATCTTATATTTTAAAATATATTTGTTTAAGTGTAATCCAAGCCAAAAAAAATCGGTCTTATTTATACATCTATTATACTAAGGAGCAAACGTGTCTGTGTCTAAACACGTTTATTTCGGACCAGTATTATGGCCCATGATCCATTATAATTTTTATACACCGTCCGCACACTGGGTCTATTTTGAAGTTAAAACAAATCAACGAGGAGACCAAAAATGAAGTGAATCATGCAATTGACATGATGAATACTTATCGTCGCCTGCTTCTGTGTTGTATTAATTGGTAAGGGATTGCTATCGCTTTTTGTTAGTTTGATTATGACTTTGATATAGAGGCTATCGGCGGCGGGTGCATGAAACGTCTTGGCCTCTCAACATATTTGCAAAATTATCAGGTAGGCTTTATGGTTTTGGTTTTTATGTTTTCATTAATTGGAATGGAATTTAGGTTTATTTATGTTTTGATTAGTTGATTTTCATTTTATGGCCATTGGGATTTGCTTAATAAGCTGTTATTTTAAGAGTTTTTTCTTTAGCTTTTTTAGTTATTGATTATTTTTAAAACAATGCATGGTTTTGGAAGCCAAGATAGTAACCGTAGTAGTTTCTTGCAGTAATTTTCTTTGCTTCGAGATGCTTGCAGATAAGAATTACAAATTTTCATGTATACATAATCTTCAAAATTTACAGATGAACTCTTTATGGGCTTAGCAGTTAGAAGATTAGCAATACGAGGTAGATACAACAACCTCTTTATGCATCACTAACTGTTAGTTGATCAATGATATGCCTTGCAATATCAATTTTGAAGTGGTAGAGTATTTTTTAGATTATGAATCTGTTTATACTCATTTTGAGTTACTTTTGGAAATTATGAACTGGGTCTGATTTATTTTGTTGAATTAAGGTTTTAGGGTGCAAATCATGAAAATTAGTTATTGTGAAGTTTTTGTTTTGTGGGTATCTAAGAATTAAATTAGGCCAATTGGGTATCAAAATATGTTGCTTATTAGTATAAAGTTTGTATCTTTATGGTAGATAAAGATGTTTCAGAACTAGGATTGCTTATTATTGTGGTGTGAAGAAATATTCTCTGTATATTTGCTCCGGTATGCTAGAGTATTATGTGTATATGTATAGTTGAAGAAATTAAGTTTTTACAAATACAGCATAAGCTTTGAAATTGGTCGCAATCGTTTGTTTTGTACCAAGTATTAGTTTTGAGATTGAGTCAGAAAGCTGTCATTAGTGTTTTATCTTAAGCTTTTCATTTTTTATTCGAATGTGATTACTCGAATGTGATTACTTTGTATTAATACTTTCATACGTTTGTGTGTTTTTTCCTAGAAGTGACCAGCGGCCTTTTCCTATTCTGCTCAATAAAAGAGAAAACAGAGGGGAACTGTTATGACGTTCTAAGAAATAACAGCAGAAGTATTGATGGTGATTCTGAAGCTGATGTTAAATGGGTTAAGCAGGACAAGCCTAATGTCTATATTACACTCACATCCTTAACGGGGGGCACCAAAGATCTTCAACGAGCCTGTGGCAGGTATGCATTTGTGTTGGGATTGTTTGATTATTTAGTTGTCACCGGGTAGTACCTGCAGGTATTATAACAGAGACGGAAAGACAAACGGTTTGTTCAGTCGACTACTCAACAGGTTTGTTCTCCCTCGCCTACCTCATTGATTCGTTTTCTTTAGTAATTCATATTTCCATTCATTTTCTTTTGTATACGTCAGAAATACATTTCGTCTTGCATGTTAAAAAATGCGCCTGAGATTATAAATTTTTGAAACAATGATGACATGAACAAGCATCAACATCTCCTGGCTGGAGAACATTCAGGAGGTCATACCAGCTCCGCACATAGTCAAGGTGATTACTTCTTTTGTTCTGACAGTTTTACTTTATTCAGCAATTTATATTTGATACATAGTCTATGGTTGAGGTAGCAGACTAATAGGTCTCATTCTGTTCATAGCCTTTGCCACCGACCACCCCGTAACTCCTATATCTTGCAAAAGAAATAATTTGCTGACTGTGTCAACTGCAAGGTCCAGATACACCATGTCTACCCGAGAATGTCATTATAATGTCATTATTGCTTCACAACTGATTATGTAACATGTGGCTGATAGTTGTGAAAAAAGCTAAACTCTTTCAATCTGTTCAAAGAATGTGTTATGTACTTATGTTGTGTGTCCGCGCCATATGTTGCTTTACAATACCATATGTTAGCACTCCTATAACGTATGCAATGTACCTACTCTTATGTTATAACCTCATCACATGTTGCACAAACATCGAAGCACCCGGCGCAACGCGCGGGTCATTTTCCACCTCGTTAAAAAACAATCTTCAAATTTGACGTAGCCTAAAACATCGTTTCGATCTTATATTTTAAAATATATTTGTTTAAGTGTAATCCAAGCCAAAAAATTAAATAATCAAAGAAATGAGGGAAAAGGAAAATAAAATTCCAATGGAGCAATTAAGAAATATGACTAATACTCTAATTAGGTATTTATTATCTAATGAAAAGCATAGACTCAAAAATATGTTACAAAATCGTTGTACCGAGTGTAATCTACATGAATGCACTCTAAACGAAAATATTTTTATTTACTTGTTCGTCGCGGCAGCGAGTACCTTATAATTATTTTTTTTGACGAATAATATTCTTGGGTGTACGTCCTTTGTGACGAATGACGATATTTTGGTGTAAACATGTATTCCACCATTGTTTCTTATGATAATAAATGTAGCAAGAGGAGTTGGATGAAAAAGAAAGCAAGAAGATAAAAAAAGACCACATGTAAGACGATAAAAAGAAAAGTACAGATAAACAAAAAATTTGAAACTAAATAGTGTAATACATCAAGGTAAGGGTGATCACGGTCCGAAAACCGAACCGGACCGAAACCGAATTTTCCAAAACGTCGGACTGAGGATGGACCGAAATGGTTCGGTCCGGGCCGGTTCGGTCTTTGGTCCGGTCGAGTCCAACAAAGCATAATCGCGGGGTTTATTGTAGACCAACTAGACGACCGGATCGAGGATCGAATTGAAGGAAAAGCATTGACTACGACGGGGAAATATGTTCGGTCCGATCCAATCGACGGTCTAATAGGCTAAACCCTACATTAAGGTAGTTAGAATAATAGAGATAATAATTATACGAAGCATTTGTGTTTGATTTAGTTGAATAACAGAGATAATAGAATGTACTTTCTTAAAGGGTGTTTTTTTTATTTTAATGAAAGAAAAAAAATTTGAAAATCTTATATATGAAAATCTTTAAAATTTTTGAAAAAAAACTAGAAGATGATTTATATGTTAATATTGATTAATATACAACATTAGACTGATGGTAATGGTGAAGGCATGCGATCACGGTCACCGCCGCCACCTAAACACACGACCAAATGCTCGCAGTAAAGCGATCGCAATCACACAAAAAAACGTACTCCACAAAAACAAAAATAAAATAAAAACTCTCACATAAACATACCCAAGTGTCCCACATCGACTGGTGGAGAGAAAACTGATAAGGAGGAGACGCTATAACAAGTTGGTATTTGTTGTGATGCAAAATTGAACATTCTATTATGGTTTTAAATGTTATAACTCATTGTTGATTGGGAGTGCAAGCCTTTTTTTATTAGGCGTTAAAGTATCTTCCGATCAAAAGTGAGTTATAATATTTGTAAACTGTATAATTCTTTAAAAAAAAATGTTTTGTAATGTTTCTTCAACTATAATAATACTCTGACGGTGAACTTCTGGTTCTCACTTTGATAGCAAAAGCTCTAAATCAGATCAAGAGCATTTTCCTTTACTCGTCTTGGTACCTGTTTAGTATCGATTGTCATCAATGTACAGCTTAACAATCTTATAAACGTACAACTTAACAATCTTATTAGCCTTTAAAAGTATCTCTTGTCAAACATCATTTGATGCTGCTTCATAATTCGTTATCTCGAACACAACTTCAAAAGTGCATTCTTCACTTCCCTTACATATCAATGAGGTCGGTCTTCTTAGAGATATAAGCGCTCTATTATGATCTACATAAGCTAGATAATTCAAGAAGCCTCCCTCCGGCTCGTCGCATGTGAACCACTATGTGATTCGCACACATGAATCTGATTATGAGGTGTAAATGTATGAATCTGTATCAAATGATATTGTTTGTATTTTACGTTTTAAATGTCTGAATGATATAAGTATAAATCTGTATTATTCTTAAAACCAGTTTTATTCTTATGAAATATAAAAGTATTTAAACATTATAAGGAGCATTTAAGTCATAAAATTAACATAGTTTAGAAACGTGGAATAAATGTCTTAAACAAAACATTCAGAGTCATTGTGACGCAATTTATTCTCGTAAAGTAGTCATATATTGTTGATGTGTTCTACTGTGCTTAAACATATTTACCATTTTACAAATTGTCAGTATCATTTCCTTTACATTCATAAGATTACGAAAAAAAATAATTTAATAATATACTTAACATTGTCAATTAACAATTAAAATATATTTTAATAAAGAACTTAAGCTCTTATTCAAATTAAACGAGACGATTTAAATTCACGAAATCGTTAGATATTACTATTGTTTGAAAAACTCTTAAACGTGTGAGCATCGTAATTATTATTTTGAACATTATTTGTTTATAAAAAAATAGTTTTTTTAACGTAATATCAATATTAAATAAATCGTAGCAAAATATATCGCCACAATGTGAAAAACAAAATAAAGTAAAAATAGAAGAAAAAATAGTTAAAGAATAGAGGCATCATAAGACACCTCCTCTAAATCGAGTTGGTTAGATGTTTGAGCCTCTAACATGTCAACACGAAAAAAAAAAAATTAATAGACCAAATATGTCAAACTCAAGGACTTATAAGCCATTTTTTAAGCTCGCGTGACAAACAAGACTTATCTTATAAGCCGGCTTATTTTAAATCCCAAGCTCCGATAAGCCCCTAACCAAACACAGCCTAAGTGAGGTTAGAGGACAATTACAACAAATGTAAAAAAGAAAACTTGAAAATTTGAAAAGTTGGGCAAACTGCAAAGTGCTCTAAACGCAATTCTTAAAATATAGTGCAAGGAAGACGACTTGATCCAACGTCAGATGTACGCTCCAACATATATGGCACAATTACCTTTTAAGAATGTTCGACACACAAACACACACACGGGAAGACTCTCGGGGACTTTTCGCCAGTCGGGGAGAATTCTTTCGGAGTGTGCACACTAACTAAGTGAAGGGTAAATGGATCGATGTTCTCTTTATCCTTTGTTATTACATATATAATTACCCCACACACACACAAGGATACTTAAAATTAAATAAAAACATCTATCTATAATAGTTAAGAACGTTCATTAGTGAATTGTTTTTTGAAAGCATTGATATATAATTTTCTCATTTTTTTAAAATGTTATCCGCATCAAATGAACTTTAACAAATGGTACTAGCATAATAATATCTCTATAAATCAATAAGGGAAATGCTAACAGCAAGGGCTGTTGATAACAACAAATTTTTTAAAAAAATATGTCAATATTCAGACATATTTCTAAACATTCTTTGTATTTTTCGTAAATATGACCAATGAGAAATGCGAATTGAATTTGTGTGTGCGAAATTATAAAATGTTGTTAGTGATTTTGAATGAACTTGAATGATTTTATTTGGACATTGTATATTGTCTTAACACACGTTTTGAAAATTAGTTGTTAAGAACAACCCTAAGGACTCTTGTTAGCAAAACTCAATCAATAAAGAAGAAAAAGGAGTAAAATGTTTTGTTGTCCCACATCGACCGTGTTAGAAAATAGGGTGTGTGCGAGATGTGATAATCATGGATATCTCTGTTGTATCGTGTTTGTTCACTTTCCGTATAAAGTATTTCGACCCTATAGATACCTGGGTTGCACGAAATCTCTATCGGGATAATACAAAAAGAATGACAATTTGTGTTCTAGGCACAAGATTACAATTATGAATTTAGAGGAAACTGTATGGGTGTTTTTCGTATGTTATTCTGAGACTAATATTTCTGTATGAATATACAGAAAAAGTAGACAGCTATCGGTAGTTAGAGTTGGTTAAAACTAAAATTTATAACCAACTGGTCATAGAATTTACGGCGTAACACAAGTTGTTACGGCGTAAAGTCTACACAACTTAAGATGTTACGGCGTAATGTCCACATGGATTACGGCGTAAACTATAAGCCTTAAAACAAGAAATGTTACGGCGTAAACTATTTGTATAGGTTACAGCGTAAACATCCAAAGGCTTAAATCATAACCCATCAAGAGTTTACGGTGTAACTATAAAGTTTACGGCGTAAACTCTGCATATCATGTCTTGGTATATTTCATGTTAGCTCAACGAGTGTGCACTTCACACTTCCCTAACTCGTATCTGAGCCAACCAAGAAACCTCATTGGTCTCTAGTAAATCACCATTACCTAAATGGCCGTCGATGACACTAAAATCACCAACAAATCCCCTCCATTTTAGTGTAATCTTTGATTTACTAAAACATATATAAAGATATATGCAATTATGTTATAACAAACATAACGAAACAAACAAATGCATAAATGAAAATGTCTTGCGATTGAATTTTCATCTTAGTATAATACACATTCCAAATATTCAAAAATCAGGGTGTCGTAACGATTGAACCCATCAATTCATTTGAATACCTGAAGATACTATATAAGCCATGTGTCCTAATCTATTAGTAAACATATAGGAAGCCAAGTCCAAGCTTCTTGAAGCGGCAAAACTTCATGTTCACATAGGTGGTCCTTTTAGTCTTGCACCTGCATTTGCAATTTTTCAAAAGAACCATTAAGAAGGTAAACTTCAACCTAACCATCACTTGCAGGTCTGAACACATACCTCGGGAAGATAAACACATGTGTTCCAATCTCTAGCTATGAGCTTTCCACATTGAATTCAGCTTCTAACGTTGTATTAGAAGGGAATTGGGTATCTCATAGGTAGTAGATTTAGATGGACTTTAATCCCATCCCTATCACTGACTTAATCACTAAGTCCCTAGCTAAACCCTTCGTCAAGTGGTCAGCTAAATTATGTTGTGACCGAACAAACTCAATAGAAATCACACCATTCATGATTAGCTCCCTAATCATACTATGTCTAACACCTAAGTGTCTAGACTTGCCATTATATATTTGACTATAAGCTTTAGCCAATGTGGCAGCACTATCACAATGGATAGAAATCGGTGCTATTGGTTTCGGCCATATTGGAATCTCATGTATCAAGTTTCTTAGCCATTCTGCTTCTTTACCACCAGCAGCCAACGCTACAAATTTAGATTTCATAGTGGAACCAGTTATGCATGTTTGCTTCTTAGAAGCCCATGAAATGACACCTCCCCCAAGTAAAAATACCCATCTACTAGTGGAAGATGAATCTTCAACATGATTTATCCAGCTAGCATCTGAATAAGCTTCTAACATAGAATGATATCTAGCATATGATTAACCATAATTCATAGTACCTTTCAAGTACTTAAATATCCTTATTATTTCATGCTAGTGATTTCTACTAGGATTACTAATATACCTACTCAATCTACCAACTGCATAAGCAATATCAGGTCTACTGCTCATCATAGCATACATCAAACAACCAATGGCTCTTGAGTATTCAAGCTGATCTACATGTTTACTTGTATTTGGCATAAGCTTTTCCACTGGATCCATGGGCGTACTCACCGGAGAACAATCTTTACGATTAAATTTCTTGAGTATTTTATCAATATAGTAAGATTATGTAATTACAATCCTTTTATTCTCACATTTAATCTTAATACCAAAAATAACGTCTGCTTCTCCCATATCCTTTATGGAAAACTTAGTTGACAAAAACTTCTTAGTTTTATCAACTTGATTTTGGTCAGTGCCAAATATCAACATGCCATCAACATATAGACAAATTATAACACCTTTATCGGAGCCATCAA
>BQNB010123939.1:0-20016 GCA_026074375.1 Tanacetum coccineum
CTATTCATTTCAAAATCTGTATCTCACGTGATTAGCAACTCTCTAACAAATTCATAATCATTCCTTGACATTACTCATTTCATGATCTCTGTATTCTAAAATTCTCTGTTATATTCTGCAACATAATAACAAGGAAACACACAAGAATCTATACAATGTCAAATGATTTCAATACCACTAGGTATGAAAATTTTGACAAAGACTTGTGATAGCATTCTTATTTGATGTTGACTTTTAAAGGTTAATGAATAAGGATTTCTTACGATATGAGTAGCACAACGTATTCCATCCACCCAGATTCTACCAGAATCTAGAGAAATTCTATTGACTGTCACCAAGAGGTATGATCTTGAAAATAAGTAGACGTGTGAAAGGAGGTAATTATAATTATGGTGTACAACATAATTATAAATGCATCACACACGTGAACTTGTGACCTTGATTAACCTAAATTCATACCCAGTACCTATCTCTAAACAATACCACTATAACTTTCAATTAAATCTTGGGACGAGATTTCTGTAAGGGGTGGAGACTATAACAACCCAAGAATTTTCATCAAATGCAAAACCTATTTTACTATTATCACAATTGTACGGGGAAATTTTTCGCTTTATTACATTACTTATATATCTCAGTATGTCATAACTAAAGTAGACGAGCTCACGCAACCTATCTATGACAATCCTATCTTCATATATGTCAAGCAATCATCATAATATATCAATTCAATATCATAATATCATTTTTACAAAGTACATTATTCCTATAATGTACCATTCGCAACGTTATATCAAAACGGGCTTTAAACCGTTATCATATGTCTCTAAAACCCTAAATTCATGAAGAGTAAACATCTAAAGTGAATGTACAAGATACTAAAGCATATGTACAAGTAATATAACATCTCATTTGAAATATAAACTCCCTCCAAGTCAAAGTACAAGTCTTTAAAAGCTCAATATACAAGTCATTAAGCATGATCTCTAAAATAGCCGTTTTACCTGTCTTTCATTCCAATTTCTTCACCACACTTTTTGTACAAGCTCTACACTCAATTACATTGTGTAAACCTAATTATTCTATTCATAATACTTTCATCATTTTTCTTGCACTCAAAAACCTAATTAAATGGTCCGAAAAAAACCCCTAACCCGAGATTAAATATACACAATTGACCCGTTTCTTCATTTTAATCCATTTTAAACCTTAACCAACACTCAAATAAGTTGCAATAACTTATTTTACAATCATATCAATCCTAATCAATCATTATTTCATCATTACTTCATCATCTTATTTCATTTGTACGTAAAACGAATCCGAGAAACCCTAAATGTACCTAATTGTGCACTAAATGTAACTTTGACCCGTTTACTCATTTTTTGACCATCTCATTCTCAAGTAAGCAACCAAGAGTCATTGTAAACCCATAAAATGAGTTTACAAACCTTTATACATCATTAACCATCCTTGCTTCAACAATGTACGAGAATTACAAAGCTAGAAAACCCTAAAAGCCTTATATGAACCCTAATTCCAAGCTACGGCTTATTCTTTCAATTTCAACCCATTTTAACTTAAACCAACTATCAAATATCATTAATAATTCATATTACATTGCTCAAGATCAGTAATCCATCACCCTTGATCATTTATACACAAAATACAAGCCAAGAAAGCCAAAGAAACCCTAAACAAGCCCTAGTTAAACCCGTGACCTTATTTCTCCATTTTTAACCCGTTTTAACCCAAAACAATTGCTAATCTTGGTTAATACTTCTTATATCAGGTCCATTAGGGGCTTATTAATATTCCCTAAATCCATTACACACGAAATAAAGGCTTGAAAACTTGTGAAACCCTAGTCGAACCCAAAACAGACCCGAACCCTTTCACCATCAATTTTGACCCATTTTAAACCATTCCAAGTGCAAAATTCTTATGTGAACCTCTTCTAGAAACCCTCAAGCTGCTTACCCAGCTGCTTAGACCATTCCTTGGTCAAATTTAAGAGCACATGGTCTCATGAATCTTCTTGTTTCTTCTTGTTGTAGCCGTGGCTTCCATCTAGGCCATCCACACCTTCAATCTAGTTTCTAGCCTTAACAAATCACCATATAGCCTCTCCTAGTCATCCCCTAGCTGCTCCACATGTCCAAGAACAGAACCAAAGCTTCCTTAGTCATCTATGCTTCATTTGAGTATAAATAGAGCTCTCTAGTCTTCATTCAAACTCGCACCCCCATCTTCTTACTATAACCCTTAAGGCAGCAATCCTTTGCTCCCATATGATCCTAGGATCATTAAAGAAGTTCAAGAAGTGAAGCCCTAAAGAATTGAAGCCCCGGAGTAAAGATACAAGGCGTACGAGTGGAAATACTACCCGAAATGACCCGTTTCCACCATTTTTGATCATTGAAGCTCTGATTAAAATGAATGATAACTAAATTTTATCCCTCCTCAAGTATTTGAAATAGGAAAATGTTTAGATAAGATGTATCTGAAACATCATGAGAAACAAGTCGAAGATATCTTGAATTATTTAGATGAACTATATCTTCACCGCATTGAGAGAATGGAAGAAGGATGTATAAATGGTAACGAAGAAGACTGAACTTAAGGAAATCCATATTCAGATTGTCAAACTTCAAAAGAAGCGGTTAAGGCAAAAGGATAAGATTGCCTTTGCTTACTACAGAACTTCCAATCTTGAACGAATCATTGAGAAAATCCAAGCTCGTCACCAAACAAATCAGGAAGATCTTTAGGATGTCATCTACCAGCTCAAAATCATCAAACTCTTAAACTAGCTATAGCTTTATCCTACAATGGTCAAGCCGTCTTTACAAACGAATAGGGTCTTGCATCTCTTGAGTATTCTCGAGAAACCGAGGGACCATATTGCACCGATCTTCCAACTCCCGACGACATTCGTCGACTTCTTGAATTGGAACGTGTCATGGTAGACCGTACCATTAAAAGTCAAACGATCTCTCTTAATCCAAATCAAATTTCACTTAGAATTTAAGCCCCGACTTGAGCTTAGGAAGAAGCTCATTAGAGAAATATGTTGGACTAGGGAGGGACATCGGGATCATCTTCCCGCTTGTCTTGCTTACATGTTGTATTATGTTGTTGCCGAAGAACAATACAATCTTGCTTATTTTTTTCGTCTTCAAAAGGAATCCATTGTGCTAGATATACTCCAACCGCTAATCTTCCGTATGGCATGTTTCTTACTCGTCTTTATCGACACGTCATGGAAACATATCCTTATCTTGACAATGGCATTTATGACATTGTTGATCGAGTCATGCGTCCTTTTTCCCTAAAACAAACTCGACGACCTCGAAGTGATCATGGCAAGGCACGTCATTCCGTATCTTCTTTTTTCCCCCTTCTTCTCATCATCAAGGCACGTCATCTCATCAATATGATGATGATGATGATGATGATGTCAAAACTTCTCGTGCAAGTACTCCATCTCCTACCACCTATCTTAACTCTCTTAGTCTACTCAACTACCAAAACTACGAAATACCTTCCGCTTCTGAACAAACCAATGAAACTCTCTTTGAACGACAAACCACCCGTGCTCAACCAAACCTAAGAAATGCATAAGAAGATGCGCGGAGGTTTCAAGTCATTTGGAAATGCACTAAAAGGAGTGTTTAGCAAGAAGAAGAAATGAAGACATCGGAGTGGAGTGAACTAGATGGCTAAATGTAGTTTAAGACAATTTTTAACTTGATTATGTGTATGTTATTAACAACTTGTGTGGTGATCATCCGATATATTCGGAAAGACTTATGTGTTGGTTATTTTTAGGTACTTGTTTGCTATGATGACTTAAACATTTGGTTGTTTTATTAAATCAACTAGTTGTGACACTATGGTTTCATAATTTAATGTGTTTATTACATGTTATATGATTAAATATGCTCATAAAACTCAATAGGGCTTGCTGCAAATAAACCACCAAAACAGAAATACTCTTACAAAAATCTGAGAAAAATCGTTTTTTTGTGAAAAATAGAACCAACAGAGGGCGACCCCCTTAATTCAACACGGGCTGCCCCCTTAATTTTAAGGGGACCGCCCTAGTATTTCACGGGTAAAACAATATTTTTTCTGCTTTTTGAACCTCTTTTACCTAGTCTCAGCTATCTTTGCCCAGAATGCTCAAACACAATTTAGAATAATTTAAACTAGTTCAAACTCATTCCATTTTCAAACCATTTCCTTCCCATAAATTCCCTCTAAATGATCATCTCCAACACACCATCTTCTTAATCATTCATCAACCATTATCAACATCCATGGCATCCACTAGAGCCTCCATTTCCAAAGCCTCCAAGAAACCAAAAATCAATATCATTCCACCAAAAGAATTGTTTGTGGATTTAACCCATGATGATACAAAAACTTCATCACCCACACTTCAACTATCATCACCTAGTGCTCCTAATGCACTGATATGTGTGAAAACACAAATCCTTTTTATATCAAAAATGTCCCATAAAAGACAAAAGTGTGCTTAAAATGCTTGTATGTTGCTTGTTTTGTCTTTGTGATTGTGTAGGTACGGATATTGCAAAAATCACAAGAAAACGGTCAAAGCCGGACAAACACAAACACGAGAATAGAATTGAGTGTGCAAAAGCCAGGAGAATACTATCATGGTCAACAGTAGTTAACCACAAAAAGACAAAACCTAAAAATACCAAATTAGTCCCTCAAAGTTAAACAAATTTGCAAAAATGGTCTCCTAAACCCTAACGGTGTTAACTCTTATGTATAAACCCAAACCCACAATTCCCGGCCCAAACCCATTTTTCTTTACATAAGCCCAAGTCAAACAAATCTTTTACCCGGGTCAAATTAAATCAAAAAGCACCTTTATGAAAAGTAAAAAAATAAGCGAGAAAAGAAGTTGTTACTATTCATCATCCCCTTCATTTAACTACTCACTAAAATCAATGGGTAAATAGCAATTGACAGCATGGCATCATAATTCAAGCATCAAAGGACAACATGGCAGAGTTATACGTCACCAAGGCTTCTCATTGGTGGAAACCCACAAGAAGGGACATGGTGGCATTCAAAGAAGCACACAGAGAAATGGATTTTTGCACTAAAAGACTCACAAAAGAAGCACAAGGTCTGACACACGTAATGCCACGCTGGCAATCCGTGTGCTCACCCCATTTAATCCAACGGTGTAAATCAAGGATCCAATGATTGGTGATATATGAAGGGTAGAGATCAAGACTAAGAGGAGTGGGCTATATTCATAGAAGCTTCTCTTACAGGCTATAAATAGCCCTCATAATCACACACACACTATCGAGTTTGGAAGCTTTTACATGTTTTAGTTAAATTGTAATTTAAGTTTTTTTTTAAATCCTTAGCTTATGTAATTTTCTCTTTCAACTTAATGTAATCAGATTTTCAATTTATCTTGTAATCAGTTTTCAAGTTAATGAAATTTAGTGTTCATTTATACAATCTATCATAAGCTCTTATAATCTTCAAATGTTGTCAGTCACTATTCCAAAAGCTTCTAATAAGCTCTCATCAGCTCTTTGAGTCTCTAAGCTCAAATTGAGGTATTAACAAGCTCTTAATCTACATAAACCAATAAAATTAGTTTAAATACCTATGCTTATGGATTATGGACTTATGGATGATAAGCTTAACATGGAAGAGCTTATGAGACCCCTACCAGCTTATCCTTGGATAAGCTGGAGCTTGTAGACAGCTCATTTGAGCCTTTATTGCCTTTGTTTAGCTAAGGCTTTGGTAAGTCCCTCATTTCTATTTCTGTCTTAATTTCTTAGCTTATTAGTGCTTTAATTTTTATTATTTATTGCTTATTAGTGATTATTTCTGTCTGTAATAGCTATTGAATAGGATTGATTACTCTGTTTTGATTAATATAGCTTAAATCATAGTTTGCTTCAATTTATCTCAAATCTGTCATAAAAGCTCAAAAATATTAACATAATAAGTAGCTGTTAGATTCTGGCTTATTTGTTTGTTGTTATAGCTTTATTAAGGTGATTATAAGTTAGTTATTATCTGGTATTCAAACTTTGTTCAATAGATTTCAATATTACAAGTTTAAATGGATTTTGAAAATTCTAAAGGGGTGTTTAGGATAACAGACTTGGCTACAAGTTAAGACTGCATTTGGACAATTTGTCTTGTGTTTTTGGTTTAAAATCTCAATTTAGGTTTGTTTAAGCTAGTGTCATAAGTTAGAATAGGATTAATCTAGTTTTCATAAGTTAAGTGTTCATAGGCTCAAAACTGTCAAGTGTCATTTGCAAGTTAAGCTTTAATCTTTTCTAGTCTTTGTCATATAATTAAAAGCTTTTGATTTTTAAGTTTTATAAGTGCTAGGATAGTTTCTTTAATCTGTCTTAAAGGTTTTAAGTTTTGGTTCAAAACATGTCAACTGCATTAGCAGTTGTGACTAACAAAAGGCCATTTTCTAGTTGCATTTTCAAAAGGTATAAGTAGATTTTAGGTCTTATAATTTAAAGCACAAATAGATCTTAGGCTAGTTATCATCTGTTTCAGCTTATTTTGAAAAGGTAGCTTAATTATATATCTGTTTTTAGCTTTTAAAATTGCCTTTTGTCTTTTCATTTTCAAAACAAAACTCAGCATGATCTGAGTCTTAAGTCTGTTTTCATAGTGCTCTTTCATTAAGCTATTTTGTTTCAAAATCATTTTCAGAAGCATTTTTAGGTAGCTTTTTAGCTCTAGATTAAGCCTGCTTAAGTCATTTCCCCATAAGGATCTAAGAGCTTATTGAAAAATTAGCTCAAAGATCCCTGTAGGGACTGTTTGGGTCTGTCATTAGTTAATAGGCTTATTAGGTTTCTAGCTTATTGTTTGTTCTTTTCTAATAAAAGTTAGCTTATTAGTCTAGGATTAGCTTAATAATAGCTTATATCGTCTTAGCTTTAGCTTATATAGGTTCTATAGCTTATTAAGTTTCAAGTAAAAAAAAATTAGTAGTTAAGTAGTTTCTGTCCTTTCTTTAAGCAATTTCCAGCTTATTTAGGGCTTTTCAGCTTTAAGTGTTTTTATTAAAATTGTTTGTTTTTAGCTTATTTACAACTTTTCTTTTATACGTTTTTAAAAATAAAAAAAACAAAAACCAAAGCCTGGGACTCGAACCCACAACCTTGGTCTCACACACCCATGCCCTTACCGTTTTGCTTCAATAGCTCATCCGTGAGCTCTTTCTCCCATTTAATACTTAACCACACTTTGGGCTTTATAAGCCCAAGCCACTTCGTGGCTTATTAGTGGCTTTTTAGAGCTTATTTGATATGCTGGGCTAGCCAGCTTATTTTTCTTAGGATTCTTATAGGATTTTAGACTTTTCTTGTTTTTTTAGAATTTTTCATAATCATTTGTTATTTTTAATTAATTTTCAAAAGTTAAAAAATTAAAAAAGCCATAAAAAATATAAAAAGATTTTAGAAAAATACAAAAAATAGTTTTAAGTTTTAGAATAATTACTTTTAGGTTTATAAGCATTAAAATCATTTTTATCTCTTTTAGATTTTTAATTTCATTTTTAAGCTTTTTAATTTAGTTATAAAAATAGGATTTTTAATATAAGAAATAGTTAAAAATAGTTTTCTTAATTTTTATCATTTCTTAGATTTTTCTAAAGTTAAAAATCAATTTTTAGGATTTTTAGGAATTAATTTGTTATTTTCTAGGATTTTTTTTAATCATTAAACTAGTTTTTAATTCATAATAAATACAAAAATAATCAAAAAAAATAATTTTCTTTTTTCTAAAATTTTCTTTTATTTTAATTTAGGTTTAGAAATTAAATTTGCATTCATAGGCTTTAATTTCATCATTGTTGCTTATTTGTCGCGTTTTCTTCGTGCCCGCTATTAGTTTTTGTGCTTAATTGTTATCGTTTGCTTATTTTAATTATTGTTTTCTTTTTAGTAGATATAGATAATCAAATCAATCTTCGAACCCATTCAAATCATTGTCCAAACAAGAACGTGGTTTCAATTTCATAAATCGTTGGAGAATAACGACCCGGGAATCATACTTCCCGGTTAATATATGTATTATATATATTATCTTGTGATTTTCTAACTACCTTTGTCCTCAAGGGTAGTTTTGGAATTTCATATTATTTTATATTTTAATTAACATGGATCAATTTTGGCGCGCTTATTGCCGGGGATTTGATGATTAAAAATTCGTTCGTTTGAAGTTTGTTGATGTGATTTGAAGACTTTCGTTTTGAATAAAAAAAAAAAAAAAAAAAAAGGGTTTTTTTTTTTGTTTTTTTTATAAAAAATAAAAAAACAGATAATAAAAAAAAAGTAAAAAGTAAAAGTAAAAAATATTTTTTCTTTTTCTTTTATATAATTTCATATATAAAAATCAAAAAATCAAAAAAAATCAAAATATAAAAATTGTCCATATAAAAAAGTTAACCAAGTTGGTAAAAGAACACCAACAAATAATACCTTCAATTGAGGTATTATCCATCAATAAGTTCCCAAATCGAATTAAAGATTTAAAAACTTAACATTTGTGTCACTTACGAAATACGGCTCACCTTAAAAAGTAAAATTTTTAAGAGCTACCGTGAAGTAAGTTTGATTATTTGGTTCAAGTTGTCTATCTCGTTATCCGTTAAAATAGATTGTTTAATTAATTATAAAAACAGTATAATAAAATATAAACAAAAAAATATCTTAGTTTAAAATTTCTTTTTCTACTTTGTGTATGCGCACTCGTTCTCAAACCCGCAACTGTAACCATCAACAACAAGCCCCAACGACTATTAGAACCATTTAATTTAGAAGAACCTTTAGATAATCCTCCCCTAGTTTCGATGGCCGATAACTGGACTATGGCGGAGTTGCTCCAAGCACCCACCGAAGGGTACGAGGATGCAATCGTAATTCCCGTAATCAATGCTAATTTTGAGTTAAAGCATGGTTTGATCAATCTTGTTCAAAACAAGAAGTTTTCGGACATGATAAAGAGGATTTCCACATGCTCACTACGTTATTTCAAAAGAATCACATCAAACGATGAGATTTCCTGAAGTCCCGAGCACGTCAATAAGCTTTTGCTTTTTCCCATTTTCTCACGAAGGTTCGGACGGGTATTTGGCTAGAGAACGAACCTCTCGATCAATTTTGACATGGATGATCTTTGTTTCAAAATTCATATTTCAATTCTTTCCTCCTTCAAACATCGACAAATCTTTCGAAACGAAATCACGAGATTTCAACAAAGATTTAACGAGTCGTTTTACAAGGCTTGGGATCGATTTAATGATCTTCTTCGAGCATGCCCACATCACGGATTTTTAGAATTACATCAACTAGATACGTTTTACAATGCTGTTGAATGAGTGATCAAGATTGTTAATTCCGTAGCGGGTGGAAATATTTTTGAGATAAGATGCCTCGTGAATGCTTGAAAATTATCGAGAGTAAATCCAAAGTTCGTAATTCACGAAACAAGGAAGTCGTTGCCAAAGTGAGTTCTAATTCATCTACCCCCGAAATTTCACCCGATGTTGCTGCTCTTACAACGAAAGTTTCTGAACTTAAGAATATGATGAAGACTATGCTTATCGACAAGCAAAAAACCCAAGCTCCCGTGCCGTAAAGCGGTCGAGCAGAGTTGTGTAACTTGTGGAGGTGCTTCATTCTTTAGAAATTGCCGCCACGATGGCATATGTTTATCGAGACAACATTCTAAGAGTACGTTTAACAGATGCTGCAGCCTAATTTAATTAAGGAAATATCAATTCTAGACCTCCGATGGTTGCAAACTAAATCCAACCTCCTAGTTTTCCTCCGATTCAAAACAATCAAAACTGTTTCAATCAGAATCAAGGAAATAATTTCAACCAAAATTGGGGAACTAATTTCAATCAAACCGTGGAAATAACTTTCTCCAAGAGCATATTTTTCAAACTACGATAGTCAACCACCGGTTTAACCAAGCTCACCCTTTTCAGCTCCGCTCCGCAATTGCAAAAGTGTTTCAAAAGACCAATTTTGAGATTATGTCAAGGCCTCAATGATGTATATTAAGGAATATGAAAATCAGGCCATAGGTTTACAAAACCAGTGACAAATTTACGAAAATGCTTTTCTAATTTGTAAATTCACATACTGCTTCGTCTTTCAAGTTCAGGTTTCTTCCAAGTAAACACGGTTACTAAGACCCGATGGGAAAAACTTGAAGGGTATTACTACCCGAAGGGGTGTTGTTTATCAAGGACCTATGATTCCTACTACTTCTTCTCCTAGAGTAGTGGAACGTAGAACCGAGGTGACAAAGGACATGGTTTTTCCTACTAATAACGGAATTACCGAAGATGTCCAACCTCCAGTTGTCCTAGTTGAAAACCAAAATCTGGTTTCCGAGCTAGTTGATGCTCCCGTTAGTGAGCCGATACCTTACCCGAAACCTTCGATTCCTTATCCTTCAAGGCGAAATGATGAGAAGCGCCGTGAAAACGCTAACGAACAAATTGAGAAATTCTATGAAATATTTAAAGATATGAGTTTTGAAATTAGCTTCATGGATGCTTTGACTCTAATGCCCAAATTTGCTTCAACTCTTAAAGCCTTAATCGGAAATAAAGAAAAACTTAGTGAGATGGCTAGAACCCCTTTGAACGAACATTGCTCGGCAGTCATACTTAACAAGTTACTCGAAAAACTTGGTGACCCCGGCAGATTCCTAATTCCATGTAAATTTCCTGGAATGTATGAGTGCTTAGCCTTGGCCGATCTTGGCGCTAGCATAAATCTCATGCCATTTTCCGTGTGGAAAAAGCTTAACCTTCCAAACCTGACTCCGAAGTGCATGACACTAGAACTAGCGGACCGTTCGATCTCCCGACCGATCGGTATTGCTAAAGATGTCAACGTTAAAGTTGGTGTATTCCAGTTTCTAGCCGACTTTGTGGTCGTAGATTTTGAACCAGACCCTCGAGTACCTCTAATTCTCGGGAGGTGTTTTCTTAAAACCGGTCGTGCTTTAATAGACGTATACGAAGGTGAATTAACCCTTCGAGTGGGCAATGAGGCCATTACTTACAACCTTGATCAAACTTCGAGATACTCGGTTAATTATAATGATATGACGACGAATCGAATCGACGTTGTTGAATTAGCTTGTGAGGAGTATTCTCAGGAAGTTCTAGGATTTTCCGACGTGATCGCCAGTGGCAATCCCACTCCCGGATATGACCCGATAGTTTCAAATTCTTCTCCGACTCTCACTCCTTTCGGGGATAGTGATTTTCTACTTCTAGAAGAAGCTGATGCTTTTCTTGCTCTAGCCGACGATCCAACTTCATCGGAAGTTGATGAATCCTATTATGTCCCAGAGGGGGACATTCTTATTCTTGAAGCACTTCTTAATGCTGACCCTTTACCACATCCGAACCAAGGAAATTATTTGCCGTAAATTAGAAAGGAACTTAAAATTTGTGAAGCTAAAACTGCAAATCTTCAAATTGATGAACCTCCGAGGTCGAACTTAAGTATCTTAGGCGCACATCATCTCGGAATATGCATTTTTGAAGAAACAACAAGTTCCAGTCATAATTGCCAAAGATTTGAGTGTTGATGAAAAGACCGCTCTCATAAAGGTTCTTAAGTCCCCGAAAGCGAGCCATCTCTTGGAAACTCTCCTACATAAAGGGTATTAACCCAAAATTTTGTTCTCATAAAATTCTAATGGAGGAGGACTACGAACTAGCGGTCCAACATCAGAGAAGGGTTAATCCAAAGATCTACGATGTCATTAAGAAAGAGGTTGAAAAACTTCTTGACGCTGGATAATTTAACATAATCTCGGATAGTCCTTGGGTAAGCCCAATGCACTGTGTGCCAAAGAAAAGGAGGATGACTGTAGTGACCAATGATGAAATTGACTTAGTTTCAACTAGACTTGTAATGGGATGGAGAGTTTGTATTGATTATCGTAAGTTGAACGAAGCTACCCAGAAAGACCACTTCCCTTTGCCGTTTATGGATCAAATGCTTGAGAGACTCGCAGGAAATGAATACTATTGTTTCCTCAATGGTTTCTCGGGTTACTCTCAAATACCAATTGATCCGAAAGATCAGGAGAAGACCACATTCACCTGCCCATACGGAACGTTTGCTTACCGCCGCATGCCTTTCGGGAACGGCACGTTCCAGAGGTGTATGATGGCTATCTTCCATGATAATGGCCATATTCCATGATATGATCAAAAAGACCATGGAAGTGTTTATGGATGATTTCTCAGTTTTTGGGGAAAGTTTCGATTCGTGCCTCTCCAATTTAGAAATGATGTTAAAACGGTGTGAAGACACGAATTTAGTTCTTAATTGGGAGAAGTGCCACTTTATGTGTAAAGAAGGAATTATGTTAGGGCATAAAATTTCAAAGGCGGGAATTGAGGTCGATCGTGCTAAAGTCGATGTTATCGCTAAGCTCCCTCACCCGACTACAATTAAAGGTGTTAGGAGTTTCTTAGGACATGCAGGTTTTTACCGCCAATTTATCCAAGACTTTTCTAAAATTGCTAGACCAATAACCCACCTTCTGGAGAAGGAAACACCATTTTTGTTTTCTAAAGATTGTATTGATGCTTTTCAGACTCTTAAAAATAAGCTTACTGAAGCTCTTATCTTAGTTGTCCTGGATTGGAACTTACCTTTCGAACTCATGTGTGATGCAAGTGATTTCGCGATTGGTGTAGTTCTTGGACAATGAAAGATGAAGCATTTTCAGCCTATACATTATGCTAGCAAGACTATGACTGAAGCTCAAATTTGTTACACTACCACGGAAAAGGAAATGCTTACCGTTGTGTATGCTTTTGAAAAGTTTTGGCCATATCTTGTCTTATCCAAAAGCATAGTGTATACGGATCACTCGACTTTAAAGTACCTTATGAACAAACAAGATGCTAAGCCGAGGTTGCTCCGGTGGGTTATTCTCCTACAAGAATTCGATATCACCATCCGTGATAAAAAGGGAAGTGAAAACCTTGCGGCAGACCATTTATCTAGACTTGAGAATCCTCATAAGGATGTGTTAGAAAACAAAGACATAAATGAACATTTTCCTTTAGAAACTCTTGGAGTTATTTCTAGTGAAAGTACCCCATGGTTTGCGGACTATGCAAATTACCATGCGGGGAATTTTATCATCAAAGGAATGTCAACTCAACAAAAGAGGAAGTTTTTTAAGGACGTTAAACATTATTTCTGGGATGATCCCTATCTTTTTCGTACTTGTGCGGATCAAATCATTCGACGGTGTGTGCATGGGCAAGAAGCTCTTGAGATCCTCAAAGCTTGCCATGAAGGACCCACCGGGGGCCATCATAGTGCCAATCTCACCGCTCGAAAAGTATTTGATGCCGGTTTCTTTTGGCCTACCATATATCGAGATGCCCATACGATGATCAAATCTTGTGATACGTGTCAAAGACAAGGCAAAATTTCACAACGAGATGAGATGCCTCAAAACTCTATCCAAGTTTGTGAAATCTTTGATGTATGGGGTATCGATTTTATGGGACCATTTCCGTCTTCAAGAGGAAATAAATACATCCTCGTAGCCGTTGATTATCTTTCAAAATGGGTTAAAGCAAAGGCGCTCCCCACAAATGATGCTAGAGTTGTAGTAAAGTTTTTAAAATCTCTTTTTGCCCGATTTGGAACACCTAGAGCTATAATAAGCGATCGTGGGACCTATTTTTGTAACGATCAGTTTGCTAAAGTAATGTCTAAGTATGGGGTCACACATCATCTAGCTACCGCTTATCACCCTCAAATGAGCGGTCAAGTGGAGGTGTCCAATCGAGGTTTAAAACGTATTCTAGAAAGGACGGTTGGAGAAAACCGTGCCTCATGGTCTAACAAATTAGATGAAGCTTTGTGGGCATTTCGTATTGATTTTAAGACACCGATTGGTTGCACGCCTTACAAGCTTGTTTATGGAAAGTCTTGCCATTTACCAATTGAGTTAGAGCATAAAGTATACTGGGCTTTAAAATATGCTAATTTTGATCTTAAAACTGCGGGTGATCATCGAAAGCTTCAACTGAATGAACTTAATGAGCTTTATGATCAAGCTTACGAGAATTCTTTGACTTATAAAGAGAGGACGAAGAAGCTTCATAACTCAAAGATCAAAAACCACATTTTCAATGTTGGTGATCGAGTTTTACTCTTCAACTCTCGTCTTAAGATATTCTCCGGAAAAGCTTAAAACTCGTTGGTCAGGACCTTTCACCATCACCAAAGTTTTTCCATACGGAACCATTGAGTTGTCTCAACCCAATGGTCCAAACTTTAAGGTGAATGGTCATCGTGTGAAGCATTACTTCAGAGGGGACTTACCACCCAAGGTAGTCCAAGATCTCCACACTCTCTCCAAGGACGAATGAATTCGGGGATCGAGTCAAGCTACGTGACTCGGTTACCAAAAACAAAGCTCTTCGTGGGAGGCACCCCATGCTTATCCATTTTCTATTTTCTTTCTAGTTTCTAAATGTGTTGTGAGGAGGCTTGTACTCTTCTGATTCTTGTTGTGTTTGTACTTGTGACTGTTTGCAGGATTGACCCAAATTTTCTGAAGACTCTCGTGTTCGGTGTTTTGTCCCAGATCACTCGAGCTTCCTAGCCTTTGCTTGCCATTAGTTTGGGGAAATCCGATATCCTAAAGATTATTATCGACTAACATTTATCTTTTAGCACACTTAATAAACGGCTAAATATTTTTGTGATACTTTCTTCATGTTTGAGTTATGCATTCGACCTTTTTGAGTTCTAGTATAGGGTTTTTAAGTCTTAGGCTAGGAAACATTGAGGACAATGTCTGATTTTAGTATGGGGTAGTATATCTTTGATATGATCTTACCTACTTTTACTCGTTGTTCTCACGTACCCCGTTTTCCTACAAAAATTTTCAAAAATATGAAAAAATTTTAAAAAAATTTTCAAAAATAAAATAAGTGTTTTTGTCACAATTTTGACTTTCTTGCTGGGTAAAATAAGAGTAAATTTTTACTCGATTGAGCGTGTTGAGCTCTAGCTTGTTTCTTAACTTTTAGGCTAAGCATTCGTGATTTTCGCGAAGAACGAAAAATAAAAGAGTTAAGTATGAGTGAGATGCTAAACAAGGATTAGTTGGAAATCTTAAGAGCTCATGTATGTAACTTGTTGCTTTTTCTCCCATAAGCTCTTAACCGGACTAATATACGTGCTATTTTTGGAGATTAAACTTAAATCATCAATTTTTATGTAATATATAGCAAAATTTTTAGTCTTAGTTCAAACTTATTGTTGGAAACACAAAAAGTGTAGGTCACTTCCAAGTTGTAATAGGTCTAAGCTCGTAGTTTATGTAATGATTAGATTAGTAATCTAGTCCGGCCCAAGACCCATGGGAAGCCCATCATAGCCCATGGGCCGACCTATAAGACTATATAAACCCTTTCCTAGCCTTGGAGAAGGGTTAGTTGTTCCATTTTTCACATTCCATCTTAATATAATTCATCCATTCCATTACTTTCTCTCTCTAACCATCACAACCCACATCTCACTCTTGTTCTTGGTTTGATCATTAGATTACTTGTATTCTTCAATTGGTATCAAGAGCCATGGAGTGGTGTGTTTAGTTTTTGTGTTTGTCTTGTGATTTGTGTTCAAAATCTTTATAAAGAACAAAATTTTTGATTCAAAATTTTTTGGCTTAAAAACCTTAAAGTTTTCATTTTTATTGTTCCTATAGGGTTAGTAACACTAGTTGTACAAGAATTTTTGCTAAAAACCATTCAAAAATGTGTTTTTTTGAGTTTTGAAAATTTGGGTTTCGGAGTTGTGGGAACCGAACTTGACAATCGAACGAGTAAGCCGAAGTAGATAATCGAACTAGAGGACCGAACAAGAAGCACCGATCTAGTTGCTCGTAGTTGTAGCCGAACTAGTGGTTTCTTTGGTAACCGAACGAGAAGGAACCGAACGAGAAGGACCGAACTAGTTTTCCATTTGGTAACCGAACGAGCAGGACCGAACTAGTGGTTTCTTTGGTAACCGAACGAGAAGGACCGAACTAGTTCTTGATTGGGAACCGAACTAGTGTGCACCGAACAAGATCAACCGAACTAGTAACCTTAGTTGGTACCGAACAAGAAGGACCGAACTAGTTCTTCTTTTTTTCTTATTTAAACCGAACGAGCTTACCTCTAAGTAATTTTAACTCATCAATTCAAATTACTCAAATTATAAATTTTAAGGTTATTTCTTTGGTTGTAAAATCCCGTGAAGTGCAATTATTTGTTTTCCCGTGGTTTTAGTCGAGAAATTGTAAAATCTCGTGTTAGTTTAAGATTCATTTCAAGATTCAAACAAAACACACAATCCCAAAACCAAATTTCTTTTTCTACCACCGATCGTCGATTGTAATCTTTTTGATACCACAATATCAATGACGTCTCTTGTCCCGATAAGTCACTTCTGTAGGAGGATGACAACAAAACACCAATGCTTGGGGGGGACAAAAAAAAAAAAAAAAAAAAAAAAAAATAAATATAACCACTTGTATGATTCTTGGAAGAGCCGAATGGAACTTTATATGTTGAATAGACCACATGGAAGAATGATTCTTGCCTCTGTTGAAAAAGGACCACTTGTTTGGCCTTCAATCACTGTGGATGGGGTTACAAGACTTAAGGAATAATTAAAAACTTTGACTCCGCTGGAAGCCATTCAAGTGATTGTGGCATCAAGGCAATTAACATCATTCTCCAAGGCTTCAACTGAAAATTATGCTCTTGTGGGTCTAAACTCGTGTAGGCAAAGGATCTTTGGGAGAACATTAATACTGCTAATGCAAGGAACGTCGTTAACAAAACAAGAACGAAAAGTGAAGCTGTATGATTGAATTCGATAAAGATTCACTTACAAGAAAGGAGAGTCGTTACACGATGTATACTTGAGGTTCACTCTGTTACTCAATGATTATGAACGTCTACAGATGCCATTGGAGGCAATTTAAGTTAACACCAAGTTTTTAAACTCTCTTCAGGATGAATGGAGCAAATTGTTACTGATGTTAAATGGTCAAAGACTTGATTACTACCATTATTGATCAGCTTCATGCTTACCTACAACAACATGAAAGGACATGCAAATGACATACTTTGGCTTTATTATGTTCGATTAATGCATGAACGTAACTCCGATCCTCTTGCTTTAGTTGCATTCCTCACCAATTAACTCGCCAAATTATCAATCTCGATTACACAACACCGAACTCTTAACCACAACATATGTTTCACCATTCGACTTCACATTGTGACACCTTATCAGACCTCAAACCAATTCTCAACCAATCAGAATCACACCTCTTTCAATTATTATCCTTCAAATGAGTAACCAATCTCAGTTCACCACAAGTTTATTCTCCACAATACATCCATCCCACAATTGAAATACGCTCTTACTATACTTTCCAACATACAACAATCTGAATTTTCCCAACCAGGACTCAGGTCTAATTGTTCAGGTGTTCCAGAAAGAGGATGATCAATTGGATGCGATCATTCACATGATGTCATTCTTACTGCTGTCTGTCACATCACGGTATCCTAATACACAATCGCTAAGGGCTTCGTCAAACCTCTCGTCAACAAGCTACCATATATGATGGAAAAGTAACTGTGCCAACCTGTTCAGGGGGAGACAAACTACTTATGCTACTGTACAACGAGAAAATACACTCCTGTGAGCAAGTGAAAGCAAACAAAGGGAACAACGGAACTGTCATCTGTTACAACATGCAAATGGTGAGGAGGGTCATATTTGCCAAGCAGTGCACTAGCCAAGAGAAAAAGGGAATGAAACATGTTCAATGATGGTCAAGTTTTAACAGAGAAACGAAATTGCATTTTTTAGCAGATCATGACTCCTGGACACTCAACCTATCAGGACTGTCAGATTACCATAATGTGATTATAGCCGATGATCTGGGATGCCTAATGAACTCTGATTGTGATGACTTAACTCAGCTAAGATTGCTCTCATGGCGAATCTTTCCAGGATGGTCAGATGCACTCACTGAGGTTACACAATCCGAATAATTGACCTACTATGATTTAATAATCAAAGTGAGCAGATAATTGACGTCTTCTGAACAGTCTAATGATGTGAATAGACAGAAACTGAAATAACGTGATAGTATATCACCCCCCTTTCCTTATTCTCAGTATCTGAGTGAACAAACAGGAATCTGTCCAGAATTCTAACTCTTCTGTCGCAACAAGCATGTCCTGATATTAATCTATGTCTTGAACAATTAAATACCATAGAATTTTCTTTGTGCATATGAACTGCACCAATGTTAATCTGGAATATAAAAGTGCCAATAAAGCTTTGACTACCGAGCTTGACAGATATAAAGAAGAGGTTAAAGATTTAAAAGAAATGGCACTGTTGAAACAATTTTTGTTCAGGACAATTATGAGCAGTATGCCGAGATTGAACGTCTTAAGCAACTCTTTCTGAACAGTGCAAGAAAAGGATTCTTTAAGAAAACAGTTTCTGACTCAAAAATGATTTAAAAATGGAAAAAAACAGAAATATTGTTAGAGAAATTGCGTTTAGAAAGAAAATTAAGACAACTATGATAATATCATTTCCAAAAGAGGTCAATCTTGCGCAAACTATTCATATGATGACGTAAATCCAAAAATTGTTTTGATCAACACGAAACAAGCTATCGGTTTTGAAAAACCTTTCTATCTGAAGAAAGTTCGGGAGTCAAAGCCAAAACTGTATGACGGGAATGTCATTCTTAAAATGGATGCTATTGTGATTCCTGATTCTGATGAGACATTAATGCTTTGTGAAGAGAGTCGTTCAAAAATGCTTTTGAAAGAACAAGATCCAATGGTTGTAAAACATAAAGTGAACACTAAACCCATTAATTATGCTGTTCTTAATAACGATTACAACAAACGATTTGTTCGACAATCTGATTTATATAGTGAACATGCCTATTGGAAAGCGACTTCGGTCCCACCTTTAGACCCATCTCCTTCTTCCACAACCAACAAAGTTGAGGTTCCAAAAGAACTTCCTAAAGTGAGTATGGTGAATACTAGCTTGAAAGAGCTTAAACGCCATCTTACTGGCTTTGATCAGGTTGTCAAAGAAAGAACCACTGCCACAGCTATCACTGAGGGCACGTGGGGGTTTGAACATACAAAGGCTTGTTTTCGAGATGAAATCATTCCGTTTATAAAAGAATTAAAAGATATCTTCAATAACTTCAATCAATACTTGGTTGAAGAACTTGCTGATGTCCAAAATGTCTTTTATCAAATGGAACAGGCTGTCGAACAACATCGCTTGGAGTCCAGAACTTTCGAAGTTAAAATGAATCAAGTTTTGAGTGAAAATGAACGACTCTTGGCATAAGCCATTGATCATGATATTGTAAAAACTGTTGTGAATTTGTCTGTGAATGATGGTTGTGAAACTGTGAATGAATGTCAAAAGTGTCTCGAACTCCAGACTGAGCTTCTCAACAAAAAGGATTTTGTTGATAAAGAAATTTATGATAAACTTTGTAAAAGTTTTACAACTCTTGAAAAACATTGCATCACTTTGGAAGCTGATTCTCAACTTAATCAAGAAATTTTTCAACAGACAAACAGTGTTTTAGATCAAAATGCTCCAAGTTTTACTCAGTTGTTTGAATTAAGTGAATTGAGAGCTCAGTCTCAAGCGAAAGACACAGTCATTGTCAAGTTGAAAGAGCAAATTAAGTCCTTAAAAGGAAATGTGGATGATAGTAAAGTCAAAATGGACATGGATGAAATTGAGACTCTTAACATTGATCAAAATGTGTTCAATTAAAAGAACAATGTGATGCGTTAATCAAACAAGTCAATATAAAGTCTGGGGAAATTTC
>BQNB010123940.1:0-17911 GCA_026074375.1 Tanacetum coccineum
TTGTCCCAATACTGTTCAAGAAACCGAAACCTGCAAACATTTTACTTTCGTAAACTTTGATTTGCCAAAAGAACATGATAAGCTTAATACTCCTGCTTATTTCAACAGCTTATTTATCATCTTTCATCTTTTAAGCTTATTTTACAAATTTTCAAAGTTACGAAACCTGTCTTAGTTACGAAACCAATGATTACAGTCTATAAATTGATATTTCTAGTGATCAATCACTTCTAATCAAGTTAACAATCACATATTAGCATTTTGCCTCAATCAATTACATTTTCTAAGCAACTTTCAAATTTACGAAACCCTAGATCTGACTGAAACCTATGTAATCAATTAAATATAGCAATTAAAAGCAAAAAGATTACAAATAGGACTCGATTCTTACGTTTTCAAGCACAAAAGTCCAATAAATCGATTTGGATCGAGTGTTCTTTAATACGAAAGCTCAACTGACTTAGACAGATTACGAAACCCAACTTTTTGACTATTACGAAAGTGAAAAAGTTTTCGTACGTAACCGTGCTTTTTATATCTCCGAAAATAACTTTCACATTTTGGCAAATTTAGTCCCTTAAGTTTCTTACGTAAGCTATTAAAACCCTACGAAAAACACTTTTGCATGTTGATAGTTTTAGTCCCTTAAGTTTCTTACGTAAGCCTTTTAACCCTTACGAAAGCTACTTTCCAACATTGTCATTTTCAGTCCCTTGAGTTTCTTTCGTAAACCTTTTAATCCCTACGAAAGCTACTTTCCAACTTTGTCATTTTTAGTCCCTTGAATTGCTTTCGTATACCACAATCAACCATACGAAAGTTATATTTTTTTCATTTTACACCTTTTATTTTTAGAAAATTACTTTTGTATCCCTTTTAATTCAAAAATTTTCATAACTCCCCCTTGAAGTTAGACCACTTTCACAAAAATAATCCTTTTGATTTAATTTCTCCAATTAAGTTCCTGTTTCTACTAAAAAATGTCATAACTCCCCCTCGAACAGTTATCCACTTTTTGAAATATTCTTTCTTACAAAATTTGTTCGAAATGAAGTTATTTTTGCTTTTAAGCACACAATTTCATTTTCTGATGATGATGTATCCTGAAAAATTTATAACTCCCCCTCAACAAGATATCTAATTAAATGACTTATTGAGCGATAGTTAATTTTGTAGTTATGAACATTTTGTTATGAGAAGATTTTGAAAAAATTTCAAGAAAAATTTCATAACTCCCCCTCGAATAAATATCTAATTAAAGAACTTATTCAAGAGATTGTTAATTTTTACAATTTTGCACACTTGAAAAATTTTCACAAGAAGATGATTTTTGAAGAAATCTTTTAGTCTATGATACAATGATTTTGCATTTACAGAACTATGTTTTTTTGAAAAATTTAGTATCATAAGACTGATTTGAATGTGGAAAATATGTGTTTAAATCCTTCAAGTTAAAAAAATTTGTTTTTTTATAAAATCTTTTTGAGTTTTTATATTTTTTAATTTTTTGTTTTGTTTTTTAAATGTATTTACAAATGTGTTTGATGTATGATCTTTCATTTAAGAAGACAACTTTGCGAGACGTTCCAACTGGGTTGGAGTCATACATCGCATACCAATTTTGTGAACTAGAAACTCAAACCTTTCCTTTGGAAGGGCTTTTGTGAATAGATCAGCAAGCTAGTATACAAACATATGAATGGTCATCAAAGTACCATCAACCATCAGTTTGTGAACTCCACAAGTTTCATACAGCTTCCGACTAATTATTTTCCACTGATTTTGATTCTTCTAGATGTCATCATCTTGCTCAGGATCTACTAGTATCTTCAGATCACCCCATAACATCAAATTGTATCCTTCTGGAGTGTTATCTTGAAATCTTTCCATTACCAACCTGTGTAAAACCTCTAAGTTATGTCTATTAAAACTTTTCAGCATACTCTCAAAGGTTTTATGATAACTAGTATTTCCATATGCTCTTATGATCTTGTAAACATGCATATTTCCTAAATTTTGAGATTCCCAATCAACTATAGGAAACTTAGTATGCAAGATTTCAGGATCTACAAATTCTTCCTCATTTGGAACTACTGCCAACCACATTCTTAATTTATCTTTTTCTTCCTCATAATCAGCTGTTTCTTTCTTCTTTTCTTCTGTCTCTCTTGAGCTGTTCTGACCCTTGTTTGTCACTTGCTCTTCTTCTTGGCAAGTGTTTTTCTTTAAATTCCAACAGCTTTCTTTTCATCACACTGAGCTCAGGCTCTCGTCTCAGCTTCTTCTTCAACCTTCTCTTCTTCTCCTATTTTTGAAGTTCTCTTTCACATCGGTTTAGGAAGAATCTTTTCCAACTTCAGACCCTATAGGAATAAAAGTATTGACATGATCCCATAAAATTGGTCTGATGTCATTATAGCTCATTTTCTTGATGTAGCTCTCCTTGTAGCCTTCTTAATTCTTCAAATATGTAATCATATTCCTTCTTGCTTGAGCTATTGACACAAGTTTATTCTTTAAAGCATGATATCTTAGTACACTTGGATCATTCCAGTCAATTCTCTGAGTTTGAGTAGGTTGAATTGGAATGTCTTATCTTTGATCAAGTTGTCATTGCAATTCCCTAGCTGCTTCCAGATTTAGTCTTTCTTCTTCTTCTTCTTGCAAAGCTCTTGTTTTGTCTGCATTAAACTGATCTTCTTCTTTTCTTCCAACTTCCTAGGTAACTCCTCATCCATACTCAACTGAACTTGAGTTCTTTTCTTAACCTTCTTTGGAGTAGCAGGTTCTTCTATTATGGCTTTTTCCTTTATCCTTGGCACTCCTTCTTGTATACACATGAGGTACAGCACTACTAACCCTTGGAGGACTAGCAGTACTAACTTGTATGTTAGCAGTACTAATCTCCATCTCACCTTTCTCACCACTTCCATGTTCTTCAACGATTTCAGTGGGAGTCTCTTCTTGTACAAGTACTTCAGTTTCATCACTGGGCTTCTCATAAACTTCCTCTTCCTATGGAATCCAATAAATACCTTCATCTTGTACTAGTGAAACCGTTGGATCTTCATAAATTTGAGAAATCTTCCTCCCCTGTTTGGAAGAATCTTCTGCAATCTCTTCATCGTCAAAAAGAACAATCTTTGCCTTTCTCCTTGCCTTGCCAGACTTCAGCTTGTACTCTAGTTTCTTTACTCTAAGTACTAACTTGGTGAGAGCAGTACTATAAGTCTTCTTTGTCTGCTGCAAGTCCTTCTCCAATCCATCAATCCTGTCATTCAATTTGTTAACCAAAACCGTCAAATCATGTTGTTGCACACTACCCTCAACACTTCTATGTGAGTGAACAACATGGAGAGGTGAATCATGGGGCATAGAAGCAGTCTCCTCTGCCTTATGGGTGGGTTGAATTGGTTCTGGTGAAGGTGATGATTGAGTGGGTTATTGAGATAGTGATGGTGAAGATGTGATCCTTGAGGGTAATTGCTGTTGTTCTTCATCTTGTGCTTGTACCAACATATTCTCAAACAATGGTGTCACTACCCCTGAATACTCTTAGAGGCTCTCCCTTATTTTACTAACCAGTTTACTTATAAGATTTGGAGTGGGTAAGTTCTTAGTATGCGGTAAGAGTAACCTTTGTTGTTTGTTAAGAAGAGATGAATTTAACCTGGGATACAATAAGAATTTGTGTGGCTATCAAATTCTTAACCATAGCTTCAAAAATGAATTTAGAAAAGTTAAACTTCCTGCTTGTAGCCTAGATAGATGAGTGTTGTAGCAATCTGTTGCTACTGAATTGATCCCATGCTGTCTTCTTGGAGCTCAGACAATGTAGAATTGTGTGGATAAAGAACTTCCATTGGGGTGAAAAATGTCCTTTAAAGAATGTAAGGCTTTCAGAATTAGTCACATACCCCATATGAGCTAAGTGCTTAAATATTTCTTCATTGGAGAGTGAAGAAATGCCTTCTGCATCATCTAACTTCAAATGTCTTCTTAAAGAATCTTCAGGTATGAGCCTTTTTTTTTTTTTTTTTCATGTCCATCAATAGTTGCAGAAATAGCTTGAAGTCCTTCCTCAGTAGTGCTCAAAACAACAGTTTCCCAAAATTGTTCAATAAGGGACACAAAAATGATGGGATTTTCAGTGAGAGCATAGCATATATGGCTTGAAGTAAGAAAATCTATGATTTCATCAAAGCCCTCACTACTTTAAGATTTAACCAAATATGCGACCATATTATGCTTGTCGCAAAATTCCAACTGTGCCATTTGATGAATGAAAAGTTGATGAATGAGGTGGGATTAGTTCGTGTGATAAAGTGTAAGGTTCTGGTAGAGTGAATTGAGTTATGAGTGAGGTTTAAAAGAGTATGTTTTCACCGACTGTAAAAGAGTTGTACTTATCTTGAAAGAAATCGTTTTTTGATTTAGATAAATCAAGAAGTCTCCAATAGTCAACCTATAGCTATAGTTGTAGCAGAATTTCTCAACGGCTCTTTAATTGGAGGAAAATTCTATTAGGACTCAAACAGTACTAAGGTACCTTAGCCCACGGTACGAAGTTTGGTCTAGCAGTACTAATTTTAAGTCTAACAGTACTAACTTCATCCAACAGTAGTATACTTGCTGGCAGTTATTTAACTTAACACTGACAGTTACTAGTGTGGTTACCAAGCGTATTAACTCCAAACTGAATCTTCAAAAGATATTCAGCACCAATGTAGCTAGCTCATATATTCTCTTTCTGTTTTTAATTCACAAAATAATCTCTTAATTCTTTTTCTCAACAAACAACTCATTTTGTTTTTCACACACAACTCTCTTTCTGTTTTTTGAAATCTCTCCAAATCTCTCTATTCTTTTCCTCACAAAATAGACAATTTGGATTAGTTTGCCATTAATTCCATAAGTTCCAACTGTCCTCCCCACTTCTAAGTGTGTAACCTCTTGAGAGAGGTGGGTCATTGGAACTATTTATTGTTTTTGGCTAAACTCCAGCCATACAGATTTGGGAAGTCTTTACCAAGGCCTTTGATTTGGACAGCCAATGCTTATTGCTAATAACATGGTGCACTTGATAACCATAGAGTTTGTTGGTAAACTATCAAAACCATCAATGCGATTTGAGAAGTCTTACAAATCATTTGCTTTGGACTAGCCAGTTCTTGAAGTCTGTTAGACATGGTGAACTGATGACCATTTGTTGTGTTGTTCACAACCAACACTGAAGGAACATGCTACCATCATAGTCCTCCCTTCAGAGAAAACGTCTAATAGTCACACCAATCGATATGTATAATCATACTAACTGAAACCTAGCTTATTAATTTTGTACTTAGCAGTACAAATGTTTGTAACTCACGTTATCAATAAGTCTCACCAGTATTATCCAAGTATTTCATCATATTTACCCTAAGTGTACATATAACCTCCCCTCAAATATAGCTATAGATTTAACATCCCAATGCTAACCACCAAAAAGTTAAATCTTGTGACATCAAATCCTTTGGTGAAAGGTCTGCTAGCTTTGAATCTGTGTGATTTGATAACTTCTATCAGTATTTTCTAATAGCAATCTATGATAAAATGAAATCGAATCTTGATATGCTTGGTCCTAGAGTGAGCAACATGATTCTTAATAACACTTATAGTGCTCTTATTATCAATATGGATTTTGGTGTTCATGAAATTAAAACCATAATCCATCATCTGATTTTGTATCCATAGTACTTGCCTACTAAGTGAGCAATGAACATATTTGCCTAAGTAGTAGAATTTGCCACATTAGTCTGCTTCTTGCATTGCCAAGATATCAATCTTCTACCAAGAAATTGACAGCCACCTGTTGTTGATTTTTTGTCAAGGCTGGCTCCTCCATTTTTTTATTTAAGGTTACTTGTTGAAAAGCTTCTAGTTCAAAAGGTGAATCCCTAGGATACCATAAACCTAATTTGGGTTGATGTTTGAGGTACCTAAAAATCCTTTTTACTGCATTTAAGTGTGAGGCTTTTGGAGTGACTTGAAATCTAGCACAGGCACACACAGCAAACATGATGTCTGGCCTGGATGTAGTCAAATACATTCAGGGAAACCAAATCATAGAGTCTGTTGACGATGTACATCTACATCCTTCACAATCTTCATCCTTGACCAATGGCTTTTTAGACTCAATAGGAGTAGTAGCTGTTTGTATCGACATAAAAAATCAAAAAACTTCTTAAGGATGTCAGCTAATACTTATCTGACAAAATAAGATTTTCTCAGGTTGTTTGCTTCACTTGAAGTCCAAAAAGAAAGTGAGTTCACCCATGGAGCTCATTTAGAATGTTTTGTGCATACAGTCTTCAAACTCTGTACACATGGACTGTTTTGTAGAACCAAAAATAATGTCATCCACATACACTTGGACTAACATAATGTTACTCTTTTTCTTCTTGAGAAATAAAGTTTCTGTCTTTGGTACCTCTCCAGAAACATTTCCATCAGGAAAGAAAGAAGTGTCTCATACCAAGCTCTAGGGGCTGATGAAAGACCATAAGAGCTTTATCACTTATAGACTTTGTTTGGATGAGCAGGATCAACAAAGCCGGAGGTTGATGAACATACACCTCCTCTTCAATAGTGCCATAAAGAAATGCACTTTTAACATCCATTTGGTAAATAGTAAATCCCATGTATGATGCAAAGGCTAAAAATAACCTGATTGCCTCCTTCCTGGCAACAGTGCAAAAACCTCATATAATCATTCCTTCCTCCAGTCTAAACCCTTGTGTACAAGCCTGGTCTTAATTTTTTCACAATCAATACTTCTCTCATCCCTTTCTATTCGTAAAAGACCCACTTTGTGCCAATTACCTTTTTCCCAGATGGCAAATCAACAAGTATCCAAACCTTTTGTAATTTGAACTGCAACAATTCCTCTTGCATTGCTTCAACCCAGTTTTCATCTTGTAAGGCTTGTGATATGTTTGGGTTTTTTTGGAGAGAAAGCATGCTAACAAATAGTTTTGATGATCTTTGTGATTAGTTCTATTCTATTTGGAGATGTAGCTCACCAATGCTTGTTGTGCTGAAGAAGCCTTTTGAATCTTTCCTCTTGTTTGAACTGCTGACTTAGGATCTCCTAGAATTTGAGCTTTTGGATGATTCTTATGAATTCTGAGTGTGGGAATAGGACTGACATTTATGGTGTCATCCATATTGTTAAAATCAGCCACTACACCCACATTCTCATCATCATAGGCTCCATTGAATATGCCATCACTTGAAAATGCATCAGAATCATCTTCCAAATCAGGCATATTTGGATCAATGGGTAAATCAACATTAGGGAGAGTAGATGCATCAATAGGTATTTTTCCTCCAAGATAGACAAATGATGATTCACCAGCATTTGCACCTGTGGGAGTACTAGCAGCACTAACATATGGCGTGGTAGCAGTACTAACAGATGACCTACCAGTACTAAGTTTGTTAATACTGGTAGTTTGAGCTGCCCTCTTTTGAGATGCAATATTCCTCTTTTCTTCTTCAAAAGCTTGTCTTGTGGCATCATCTAGAGCTTTAGCAACCACTTCTTGAGCAATCATCTTCTCAAGTTCATCTTGAAAGACTTGTTCATATTTTGTTATCTGATGTTGTCCTTCCTTATCAACAACATCTTCTAAATCTTGTACATCATTGTCTTTATGAGAACTTTCAGAAGGTTTTTCATGTGCAGCTGGTTCAACATCTCTACTGGAATCCTTGTCCTATGAGGTTGTAGTGGAAGCAGTATGTATTCCTGAGTAGGTCCTTTATCTTTTCCTGATGAACCTGCAACATAAGAATCTTGTGTACCTGCATCCATATTAACCTGATTTTCCACACTAACAGGAATATAGTTCATTGAATTGGTGAGAAAATCAAGATCAAACATCTAATTAGGACCAGTTCCTGCCACATTTGGTTTATCTTCAAGAAAATAAATGTGCAGATTCTCTTCTACCCTTTTGGTCCTTTTGTTGTACAGTCTAAAGGCTTTACTAGTGGTAGAGTATCCAAGCAAATAACCTTCATCGGATTTCCCATCAATTTGACAAGAAATCTAGGTGTTAAAATGTCTAGGGGCACCCAAAGGTTCTAAAACTAATACTAGGTGAGTTACCTATTAATAGTTCATAAGGTGTCTTATTTTGAGGTTTGGTCACTAATACCCTATTCAGTACATAGCAGGCAGTATTTACTGCCTCTGCCTAAAATGGGATAGGTAAAAGTGAGTTGCCTAACATAGTTCTAGCTGCCTTCAATTAGTGGTACTGTCATTTGTCCTTTCTGCAAAACCATTCGTGCTGTGGAGTTCTGCCACACTAACTCCCTTTTTTTTCCTTTCTTAGCACAAAATTCATTATAGATGGTTCTTTAACCTCTGTCCCTTTTTAACATCTAATGATTTTTACCTTATTGAGTTAATTGGTTTTCTAAGCCTATGATAAATTTACAAAGGATTTCAGATGTTTCATCCTTGGTAGCTAAGAAAAATACCCAACTAAATCTGCTGAAATCATCAGTCACAACCAAACAATACCTTTTCTTGTTAATACTTTCTACAGAGACAGGTCCAAATAAGTCCATATGAAGTAATTCTAGGGGCTTTTTGATAATTCTTTCTAACTTGGCCTTACAGGAGGCCTTATGTTGCTTACCCTTCTTGCAGGCAACACAAGTGTGATCATTCACAAAAACTTTTGAATGTGACCCTCTAACTAGGTGACCTTTAACAAGCTTGTTTATATTTTTAAAATTCACATGACCTAATCTCCTGTGCCATAATTTAGACTCATCTGCTGTTGCATTTACATATAAACAAGTTATACCTCCAGAGGGAATAATGTTCTTTAAGTCCAAGCTTAACATCTATCCTTTCTAGGGATCTCTAAGTACAGCTTGACTTTCATCAAGAAGCTTAATGTAGGAGATAGGATAGGCATTCGTCTCAGTAAAAGGAAACTATTTTTTTGTCACAAATTTGTGAGACAGCGAAAAGGTTAAACTTTATGTTCATCTACAATAAACATCAACCAAAAGTCTAAATTAGCGGGTTCCGAATTTTACCTTTACCGTTATTTTACCTCCTTTAGGATCACTTCTAAAAGCACAAAGCCTCCATTGTAATCTTCATAGTCGGAAAGATAAGCTTTGTTGCCAGTCATATGGTAGAGCAACCACTATTCCATTTTTTAAAAAAAAATGCATAATCCTGTAACAATATCTCTGGATTGCCCTGCATAAAAAGGTAAGAGAATTAGTATCTCTTAGGGACCCAAGCCATTACAGACTTGGAAATTCCTTTTGGGTCAACATACTCAACCTTCTTAAGCATGAATGATCCCACTTGTCTTTGGAACATATGTCCACGTAATTTCCCTTAGGACTCCAAACACCTTAACTTTTTGAAGGTCAGTAATCATCTTACCCTTTACCAGTATTAATACCTGCTTTTGACCCTAACAGTAGTCATATTTTGAACCCCAAAAGTTTTAACATTCTTGTTTTAAAATATTTTGAGTCTAAATAGTGGTTTTTTGTTGAAGACCTCTTGATAGGTGAATATGAGCCTCTTGGTCTTACATTGTCCATTCTTGGGTAAATTAGTCTAATAGCACCACTAGTTTATGCTATTTTTGGAGAAAATGGTCTAACAGAACTAACATGCCTAGCAGTACTAACTGGCCTAGCAGTACTAACTGGCCTAGCAGTACTAACTGGCCTAGCAGTACTAACTTTGTGAACTGCTCTTTTCTCATTTTGCTTAACAGGAGTAATCAAACCTGTTCTTGTTAGAACTCCTGATGGGACAAAAGTCTTTCTTAAATGAGGGTATTTTGAAAAATTTTGATGATTAACCCTTTTAGTATTATCCCATACTGGTTTGTCCACCCTTAAACCAGTATTGACCACAGTTTTCAGCTTAGGTTCTTGACTCTATTTGTCATGAAAATTACAATCTTTGATCAAATGGTCAACACTTTTATAGACAAAGCAATCTTTTATTTTCTTAAAACCAATTCCTTGTTTCTGAGAAGTTTGATCAATTTTAACAACTCTAGTTTTAACTGTTTGAGTCTCATTAGTCTTAACAGGACTAACTGTTTTCACTTCAGACACATCATCCTCATCATCTGAGTTCCAATCCTCAATGATAACTTTATCTCTGTTAACTGATTCATAGACTGTCTTAGATTTTTGAGTATTTGCTTCATTTGTTTTACCTACAGTCTCACTTGTTTTAGTATTAAGATCAGTTGTTTTTTACTCAATTATCTTCTTCCTAATGGCATATTCATCTAAACCTGCAAATGATATGTCAGCTCTTAGGGTTAAGAAAGTTGTCAGCCTGGTATAAGGAGGGGGAACACCATGAACTCTATTCTGCTTTGGAAGACCTATCATTAGCTGGTGTGGACTCTTCATCACTAGATCTGACATCAAAAACACTCAAACTAATCTCACTATCAGTTTCAGAATTGTTACTCATTTCATTCAATTGTGTGCCATATCCTAAACCAGTTTTATCTCTAGCACTCATTTGACTGTTGAGTAATTCATCAAGATTCTTGGATGATTCTTCCCATTTTTCTATCTTTAATTTAAACTCATCTCTTTCCTTAACAGCTTTCTCTAATTCCAGGTTAAGGTTGTTAATTTTTATTTCTCTGCATTTAAGCTTATAGTTTTGAAACTCATATTTTTCACCCCAAGCCAATTCATTCTTTTCATGTATAAGTATCCTAGATTCTAGTGACTCTAAGGCTAACTCATAACCCTGAATTTCTAGTTTGGCTATGCCTATGTTTTTTCTTTTCACTATCATTAATTTCTTTTGATGAGTTTTAAAAGATTCAAGACATTGTTTAGAACATTTTTGTCCTCATTGTCAGAAGAACTTGATGAGCTTGAAGAAGAGATTGCCATTAAAGCATAGTGATTGGTTCTTTTCAAAATATTACTCTAGTCATTGCCCTCTAGACCATTATTGAGCTACTAGTGCCTGTGATGAGGCTTCATTTGTTAGTGCTTGCTCCCGCCATTAATCCTTCCATAAGATCTTTTTCCCTTGATTCCATCCAGATCTGCATTTCCTAACAAAGTGCCCTTTTCTATGACAGTTGTAGCACTCAATTTTTGATTTATCAAGTGAAATAGGTCATTTTTCTTTGAAATCCATGTTCTTTCCTGTCTTCTAAATGAATTTCCTCACTCTGACAGTCAACATAGCCACCTGCCATCTTAGTTCCAATTCTTCACACAGTCATCTTCATTAACTATGTTGAAAATCCTCATGTCTCACGTTGAGGAAATGGTTGTTGGTTGTGCAGAAAGAGCGCATACATCATGAGCAACATGGGGTAGATTGAAACTTGACTAATTCCTCCAGCAGAATAACCCCAAAATCAAACATTGGCACAGTACTAACTTAATTAGTACTGCTAGTGTTCTCAGGAGGAAAGAAAACGACAAGTTCGGAGAAGTAGAAGTAGGAACGTTGGAAGACCTTTTCATCTCATTTCGTAGACATAAGGTTGTTGTAGAGGTCATCAATATAATCTATCAATGTCTGGCTTATTTCTCATGGATTAGAAGCATTTGATTCCATGAAGGAGGAATACTTTTAGGAACTTTTTGTGATATCTTCCTTTGGATATTGGAGCACCATGAACCTCCAATTGACTTATGAGTTTTTGGAACCTATCATAAGCCTTGTCCAGACTTTCATTTGATGCAGTAGAAAAGTTTTCAAACTGATGTTTTAGAACATTTTTCTGCATCTTCTTGGATTCTTCATTACCTCCAAACCTTGATTTGATTGCTTCCTAGAGTGATTTAGCATCTGCAACATTATGAAAATGAGGAGGGTATTCCATCAGGTATTGCTAAAAGCCAAGATGCTCTTAACTCTTTCCTGATTCCTTTTAGCAGCCAGTTGTTTGGCAGTCTTAGGAGCAGGAGGAGCAGATGTTTCTCCAGTTGGTGCAGGCTCTTCTTCTAGATCTCCATTGACAATAACATCCCATAGGTTATGGTCTGTGTGACAGATATATTGTCGCATTCTCATGCTCCAAATATCATATTCTCCCTTCTTGATGATAGGGATTTTCATTGCTGTGATAGTAGGTAGAGGAATGTCTTGTTCTGCCATCTTACAATTGAGTTCTTCTTATTTAGAGTTTCCACACAAGCTCTGATACCACTTGTTGGATCGTTTTCTGAATAGATCTTAACCTTTAGCTTGTAAAGGGTTTGTTCCTTTAGATAATTCTAAAGCAACAATAATGAAACACTGATTTGAACACTATTGATTATGCGGAAACTAATCAATAATGCTAAGAAGAACAGTATTAAGAATCACAAAAGAACTTTATATTATAACTTGAATTTGCCTAGGTTACAGATTATAAAAACTATGATTACTAATAGATCTCTATTGATCTGTGTAGAACTATATCTACTAACTATGCCCAGGGATCCTTTTATAGACTAAGGAAACCCTAATGGTCTTTACAAAACGCGTTAAGAGATAATGCATATCTATTCCTAATTTAATCTAATTCATATCTCATGAAGCTAGTACTAATATAATACACTAGCTTAATTACTAATCTAACTAACTGTACTAAATATTTACTAAGCTAGTACTAAAAATTTGTATGGCTTAGTTACTAACTACAAAGCTAGCAGTACTAAAGACTTAGACTTATTTCTTCAATCTTCATTAACAACATTAAGTCTTCACTAGCAGTATTAATCTTGAGCCAGCAATATTAACTTGTAGAAGCTTCAGAATCCTAACATATCCCTTTTTTATTCAAAAATTTTCATAACTCCCCCTTAAAGTTAGACTAACTTTTACAAAAATAATGCCCTCCCCTCCCCCTTTTGATTTATTTCTTAAATTAAGTTTCTGTTTCTACTGAAAAATTTCATAACTCCCCCCTGAACAGTTATCCACTTTTGAAATATCATTTCTTACAAAGTTTGTTCGAAATGAAGTTAATTTTGCTTTTAAGCACACAATTTCATTTTCTGATGATGATGTATCCTGAAAAATTTATAACTCCCCCTCAACAAGAAATCTAATTAAGAACTTATTGAGCGATAGTTAATTTTGTAGTTTTGAACATTTTGTTATGAGAAGATTTTGAAAATTTTCCAAGGAAATTTCATAACATCCCCCTCGATAAATATCTAATTAGAGAACTCATTCAAGAGATTGTTAATTTTTACAATTCTGCACACTTGAAAATTTTCACAAAAAAAACTTTTGTTTCTTAATGGAATTGGATTTGCAAAACATATTTTTTTTAGCAGTGAAAGATCATTTTTATGATTTTCTCCCCCTCAGTCTATGATACATTTATTATGCATTTAAAGGATCATTTTTTTAAAAATTCAGTATCATAAGACTGATTTGAACGTAGAAAATATGTGTTTGAATCCTTAAGTTAATTTTTTTTATAAAATTTTTTTTGAGTTTTTATATTTTTCAATTTTTTGTTTTGTTTTTTAAATGTATTTACAAATGTTTTTGATGTATGATTTTTCATTCAAGAAGACAACTTTGCGAGACGTTCCAACTGTGTTGGAGTCATACATCGCATACCAATCTTGTGAACTAGAAACTCAAACCTTTCCTTCGGAAGGGCTTTTGTAAATAGATCAGCAAGCTGGTATTCCATCCCGACAAAGTATAATTCAATTGTACCTTTCTCAACATGCTCTTTGATGAAATGATAACGGATATTATTGTGTTTTGTTCTTGAATGTTTTACGGGATTGCAAGATATGGCAATTGCACTTTTTGAGTCATAGTAGATCGGAATCTTGTGATAATGAAATCCATAATCAAGCAGTTGTGTTCGCATCCAGATGACTTGAGCACAACAAGCAGACAAGGATATATACTCAGCTTTCGCAGATGACATAGCTGTACAATCTTGCTTTTTGGATGACCAAGTGACTAACTTGTCTACCAAAAATTGAATGCCTCCGGATGTGCTTTTGCAATCATCATTACACCTTGCATGGTCTGCATCTGCATATGTAAATAGCTCAAACCCAGAATCCTTCGAGTACCATAGACCCATATTGATGGATTGTCTAAGGTAGCGACAGATCCTTTTGACCTCTTTGAGGTGTTTTTTAGTTGGGCGTGCCTGATAACGCGCACATACAAATGTCGCAAAGGTAATATCTGGTCTACTAGCAGTAAGATACATAAGTCCCCCTATCATACTACGATATTTTGTTTGATCTACTGGGGTACCCTGTAAATCTGCATCTAGTTTAGTAGTAGCCATTGGTGTGCTAACAGTATCACATTTTTCCATCTCGTGTTTCTTAAGAATATCCATGGTATATTGCGATTGACTTATAAAAATACCCCGGGGAGATTGATGACATGAGTCCATGAAAGGAACTTCATTTCGCCCAATCATGACAATTTTAAAAATTATCTTTCATGAGTTTTTCAAATCTTTTTGAAAAAACTGATTTAGTTGACCCAATTATGTCATCGACATAGATTTGAACTAACAAAATGTCATTCCCGTGTCTTCTTGTAAACAATGTCGGATTGACACTACCTTTTGTAAAATGGTGTTCGATTAGAAATGAGGAAAGCTTGTCATACCATGCTCTCGGGGCTTGTTTGAGACCATATAGAGCTTTCTTAAGACGATAAACGTAATTTGGAAAGTCTGGACCTACAAAACCATCGGGCTGTTGAACAAAAACCTCCTCTTTTAGTGGACCGTTCAGGAATGCTGTTTTCACATCCATCTGGAAAATTGGAAAGTTCTTGTGAGCCGCATATGCCACAAAGATTCTGACAGCTTCAAGTCTTGCAACTGGTGCAAACGATTCCTCGAATTCTATTCGCTCTTTTTGACCATATCCTTTGGCAACTAAACAAGACTTGTTTCGAATAACGGTGTTTTCAGCATCAGCTTTATTTTTCCAAATCCATTTGACTTTGATTATGTTTCTGCCAACAGGACATTCGATAAGTTCCCAAACATCAAGGCGTTTGAACTGGTTAAGCTCATCTTGCATGGATTGAATCCAGCTATGATCAAGCATAGCTTCCTTGATATTTTTCGGTTCAATCGTACTCACTGTAAGTGCATACATACAAACTTCTACATCAGTTTGAAGTCTTTTCCTTGTCATAACCGGCTTTGAGGGATCACCAATCACTTGTTCAAGTGGATGATTCTTAGTCTATCTATCAATTGAGTGATTTGTTGGTGAAATTGATGCATATTTGATGGATCCTGATTTGTTGAAGAAGATTCAACAACATCGAATTCAGGAGTTTGTGGTGCATTATGAAACATATTTCCATCAAAATCTGCAACGTCTTCTTGAACAAATTCATCGGCAACTTCATTCAAGACTGGAGAGTTTGGTTCAGTAACAACTTGTTCTTCCGAAGAGATGACTATTGGAGGAGCATCATCCTGGTCAACGACGATTGACGATGATGAAGAAGTGTGGTAATTATCAAGAGTATTTGCAGCGGAATTATCAGACAAATTATCCAAGTCTGATGTTGAAGGTACGGATTGTGAATCTTCTAATGAATCATTGAAATTCGCGCAGTTCAGTCCGGGTTCTAAATTGTTGCATTCAGAAGCCATAGCCGTGAGTTCATCAAACTTGACATGGATCATTTCCATTATCTTTTTAGTTCGACAGTTATAGATACGAAATCCATGTGATGACTTAGAGTAACCAACAAAAATACCAATGTCAGCCTTCAGTTTCATCTTCCCAAGATCATCACAATCATTTGTTGGATAGCAAAGAGATCCAAACACATGAAAGTATTGAACATTGGGTTTTCTACCACGAATCAACTCATACGGAGTTTTATTATGTCGGGTGTGTATAATAGAGCGATTCGGAGTAAAGCAAGCAGTAGCAATGGCTTCGGCCCATAGAAATTCTGGTGCTTTAGAAAAGATAAGCATTTTTCGAGGAGCCTCGATGAGTGTTCAATTACGTCTTTCAACTACACCATTTTTTTTGAGGCGTTCGATCAATTGAAGTTTTATGAACAATGCTTAACTTTGCATAAAATGCCCTTAATTTCTCGTTTTTGAATTCGGCTCCATTATCAGTTCGAATTGTCAAAATTGAAGCCTTTAGATTCCTTTGAACTTAAGTAACAAAATCGATAATCCTGTCTGGAGCCTCATCCTTGGTGCGAAGAAAATCTACCTATGTGTATCGAGAATAGTCATCAACAATCACGAGAATATATTTCTTGCCATTGATACTTGCAACTCTCATTGGCCCACACACATCCATATGAAGTAATTCGAGTTTGGATTTAGTGCTTGAAACCAACTTAGGTGGAAGTAAAGCTTTCTTGCTTTTACCATGTTCACAGGCTAAACATAAATGGTTTTTGCGGTACTTAAATTTCTGAAGCCCATCAACTAGATCGTGTGAAGTAAGTTGGTTAATGGTGCCAAAATTTAAATGAAACAACCGGCGATGCCATAACCAAGATTTTATTGATGTGGCTCTGGACATTAAGCACACTGGAGAAGAAGCCGCCATCTCAAAAATAGAGATAGTATAAAGATTTGAATCTCGAGAACCCGTAAGTAAATCATCTCCTTCTAAATTCTGAACATAACACGTGTTTGATCGAAAGGATACTTCTAAATCTCCGTCACAGAATTGTCCAACCGAAAACAAATTGTGCCCAAGACCTTCAACATAATAGACATGACAAATAGTGAGATTGCCTTGAACATAATCTCCATAGCCTGTGATTGCAGCAAAATGATCATTCCCAAAGCGGACTGTGCCCATGAATTTCTCAATGAAATTTCTTAGCAGTTGAAGATTGCTAGTCATATGCTTTGAGCATCCGCTATCAACAATCCACAATACAAGCTGGATCACCTGCATTACATGAAATAAATGCAGATGGAAGAGTGGACGGTTTGGCTACCCATTTGTTAGTGGTAACCGGTGTGTTAGTCTTAGATTTAACACTGGTTCTACCCTTATACACATTAGATTATGATTTTGTAGTTTTGCTTTTGGGTGTCTAACTAAAACCTTGTTGATATTCAAACCACTTTTGCCATTTTCTGCTTGTTGCTATTTTATTGTTCATGTAACTGCTAAGTATCCTACTTTGACTAGATTTCTGAGATAGTGGCGACACATTCAAGACCTTATTTATTGCTGTTGGGGTTTTAGCAACACTGAATCTAGATTTTGCAACTACAGATGTAGCTCCTAAACTCTTAGATGTTGCTGCTACGAGGGAAGTGAATAAGGCTCTCTTAACACTAGATTTCCTAGTCAAAGCATTACGTGCAACATATTTTTCATGAGAATGCAAAAATACATCAAGAACACAAGAAATACACACAATATTCAAACCATCGTTTACAGCATTTACAGTCTTAGAACTTGTGATACATGCATTGGTTTGACAAACATTCGAAGGTTTTGTTTCACATTTATTAGAATCTAAGCAAACATTATTTTTTGTCTTCAAAGTATATGTATATGAGCTCTTAGTGTTCTTCAAGACATTATTCTTCGATTTATTATCCTTAGACTTGGGTCTTCTAACACTATTTGAACTTCCTACACCTGTGGAATTGAAAACATTTGTGTTAGCCTTAGAATCCAGTGTTTTTGTGTTTTCCTGATAGATCTTATACATTCCTCTTGCAATTACATTCGCATTGTGTTGTTGTTTTTTCTCAATTGTGGGAATGGACTGTGAAGTTATAACACATCGTGTTTTAGGTCATTGTATGACATTATGTAATCCACTATTTATTTTTAGGGTTTTATGCGTTTGCTTTAAATCGTAACCGTTAAGTGAAATCGC
>BQNB010123941.1:0-20015 GCA_026074375.1 Tanacetum coccineum
AACTATATTACTCATGATCTGGAACTTGGAGCAGTAGTGTTCGCTCTGAAGATTTGGAGGCACTATCTGTATGGTCCCAAGTGTACAGTGTTCACTGATTACAAGAGTTTACACGTATAAGAATTAGTCTTCCTTAACTTGTACTCTGTTGCGGTTACCAATCTCAACGAATCAGATTACGATTACGATATTCGTTATCACCCAGGGAAGGCAAATGTCGTTGCTGATGCTTTGAGCTTTAGTCATGACTATTGGCTTGGATCTTCCTAAGCAAATCTTAAATGCTCAGACTGAAGCACGCAAACCAGAGAACATCAAGAATGAGGATGTTGGAGGCATGCTGATTGAAAATGCTAAATATCCAGAGGCAATTAGAACGGAAAAGTTGGAACCTCGTACGGATGGAACCCTATGCCTCAATGGCAGGAGTTGGTTACCTTGTTATGGCAATTTGCGGACTGTGATCATGCACGAGTCCCACAAGTCGAAGTATTCTATCCATCCAGGTTCTGAGACGTAAAGAAGCTATATTGGTGGCCCAATATGAAAGCTGATATCGCCACCTATGTTAGCAAGTGCTTGACCTGTGCTAAGGTCAAGGCTGAACATCAGAGACAATCGGGTTTGTTGGTACAACCCGAGATACCTCAATGGAAGTGGGACAATATCACGATGGATTTTGTCACAAAGCTTCCTAAGTCATCACAAGGGTATGACACCATTTGGGTAATCGTTGACCGTCTTACAAAGTCCGCAATCTTTATACCCATGAAAGAAACTGACCCTCTGGAGAAACTAGCGAGAATGTACCTGAAGGAAGTAGTAACAAGGCATGGAATACCGGTCTCGATTATTTGTGATCGTGACCCTAGGTTCGCATCAAATTTCTGGAGGTCACTTCAGAAAGCTTTGGGTACAAGTTTAGATATGAGTACGGCATATCATCCGCAAACTGACGGACAAAGCGAGAGAACCATTCAAACTCTCGAAGATATGCTTAGAGCTTGTGTGATCGACTTTGGAAATGGTTGGGTTAAACATTTGCCATTGGTCGAGTTTTCATACAATAACAGTTATCATGCTAGCATTAAGGCTGCACCCTTTGAGGCACTTTACGGTAGAAAATGTCGTTCGCCTGTTTGTTGGGCTGAGGTTGGAGAAGTTCAACTCACCGGCCCAGAGATCGTTCAAGAGACGACAGAGAAGATCATTCAAGTTAAACAAAGGATGCAAGCCGCTCGTGATAGGCAAAAGAGCTACGCTGATTTAAAGCGTAAGCCGATGGAGTTTGAGGTTGGAGATAAAGTGATGCTCAAGGTTTCGCCTTGGAAAGGGGTTGTACGTTTTGGCAAACGGGGGAAATTAAATCCGCTCCCTCCAACGAGCAATGTATTTACATAAGGGTCCTGCGTGGTGGTCCATCAAAAGAATTAGGAGCCTCAGAAGAATCGGTGGGCATAAGAATGGTGAAATAGCTGGTAGCGGGGAAATGTGCTCTGGTGAAGACATCTCATCTGGATCATAATCGAACCCGTATAGGGGAACACAATGCCACACAATCCAGTTGGGTGAAGCGCACAAAGTCGTCTCCAACATAGGAGGGCAGAGGACAATAACATGAGCAATAGTAAAGTCTTGGAGCAACCACAGAAGTAAAGAATAACAGTAGGAAGATCGAAGCTAGAAAAGAATAACCCGAGCGGGCGGTGATCCCACCCTACTCAACCGAAGAATCAGAAGAACTAATATCGCTAAAGCTGCCATAATCTGCACAATCAAAAGTTTATATAACTCCACCTTTATAATAAAACCAAACAAGAGCATAAATAAATGCTAAAATGAATGGCAAGGAAAATATGGCAATATGTATATTAACAAGATAGGTTGCTCTCACGTATATATTAGTAATACTCATATATATGATGACAGCAAGATAACAACAAGTAAGCACAAATAGAGGCACATAGGATCACATACTGGTTATAGACCAGACCTAGTATAACTACCTGGTTCTCTATAACCTTGGCTCTGATTACCAATCTGTCACACCCCCAAACGGGGCCTGGACGGAATACGTGTCCGAGGGCGTGACGTCATAACAATCCGATCACAAAGCAATAAAGAACGACCACTAATCATGGACGTTTGAAAAAGTTTACTCGTTGCATAAAATAAAATAAATTTAAGTTTTACAACCCATAATAATTAAGTTAAAAGTAGCGGAAGCATAACAAAGTTTTGATAATGACAACGAGTAAATAATAGATAAATCTTGAAATTGGCGAAGTCACATAGCACATAGACTCCACATAGCATCAAGAATCGATCCAAGCTAAGCACCTGAGAAAACATGTTTAAAACGTCAACATAATGTTGGTGAATTCATAGGTTTAAGTTAATACAAGAGTGGACCACAAGATTTCAAAACGTATGCGACTACTATAACAGATACAACATCACATAAAAAGTATTTACTGTTGCACTAAGCTCATGACACTGAAGCTAATAATCAACAAGGCATGCTACATCCTGTCGCATAGTATTCCTGCCCTTAACCGGTGTCCCAAACCAAAGACCACCATAATGCACAATCGACATGACATATATCCGTTTGTTCTTCGTTAAGTGGAACCAAAGCGGATAGGGATAATTAGTCCCAATAGATCATTTACCACATCGTTCGCGCTCCCATCAACCGGTCCCCTCCAGTCGAGAAACTAACATTCATGATACTTTGGGTAGTAGAGTTTAAAGGGCAACTTAGGCAACACATAAACTTCGTATAACTCCCGAAAAGAACTATGTCCCAATTTAAAAGCTAACAATGTTCTCACCCCCATGGTATAAAGCAACTTGTAAATCAGTAAAATGTGGGGCTATGAACTCACCTTGAGCAAGGAAAAGCGATAACCACAAACCAATGATGAAATATAAGGAGGGCCTAGCCGCGACCTAGATAAATATGGGATAGAACTTAGCATCGTCAAAGAAACAAGTAAAGCATCCATGGTTCATCATTTAAAGCATCCAAGTGTGTTTGCTTTTAGTAATAAAGACTTTGAAACTTTACACGTTTTAGTTAAATCCGACAGTCAAAAATTACTATTTTTAGAAACTTTCCCTTTAGGAAACTTTTTTAGTTTTCAAAACGTTTAATAGCGTCCCCTATTCTCTAAGTTTCCATATTTTACAAATCGCTTAAACAATTCTAAACCGCCTAATCCTTATGTTTAAATCGCCTAAATGTCCAATTCGTACCATCTTTTAATAATCCTACTTTTTAATAAGGTCGGCATCTCAAATAACCTTTCATGACATTTCTAGATGTTCTAACTAAATTTTAACTTAACATTCCAATTTTCGCTTGCATTTAAAACATCCAAAATCACCGAAAGTGCCCGGAAAACCCATTTTTACTATGTCCCACACCCACTATTCATTTATATTTTTTTGCCGAAAAATATTTCCGTGTTCATTTGGCCATAACTTGGTCGTTTTAAGTCCGATTTTAAAGTGTGATATGTGAAAAATTATCTATTCTAATTAATCTAGCCCTAATCTTTATTCACCAACAACCAACCAACAAAACTTAATCCACCCTAATCTCTATTGTTACAACTCTCATCAACTCTCAATCTCACCAAGAACATAATATAAGACATAAACATAAAGTGGTAACAATGTTTACTTCCATTTTATAAAAGATGACAAAATATTAACTTATTTCTTTTGTAAAAATTAACACAAACACATGGATCTTTATGAACAACATAGATCTATAAAATAATGGATGAAACCAAACAAAGATTCAAGGAACACTTACAAATCAAGAAGAGCAAGTAGTGAAAATACAAGATCTATACCCAAATACTATAGATCTATAAAAACCCCAAATAATCTTACAAACCCTAACTTTATAATTCTTGAAATCTTTGAAAAATAACCAACCAACACTTGGATCTACCTTAGATAACCTTAGAAGTGAACTTAGAATACTTGGATCTTGCTAGAAATCAAAAGTTAAAAGAGTGTTCTTTGGTTGGGTGTGTGCCGTGACAAGGGAATGGAGAGGAAGAGAGATGTGTGTTTTGTTGAGGCTTGAAAATTAAAAGAACCTTAAACTTTGCGAAAGTGTGGTATTTATAGGGTAATATTAGGTCAAGAGGGTCTTGTTTTGTAGCATCAAGTGCCCAACACACACCAAAGGTGTGTGCCTTTGTGGTTTCGGCCGAACCTAGCCCCAAGGACCCAAATGGGTTAAGTTTTTAAGTCATGGCTCACATGCATGTATAATTTGGTTGCTAGTTGGTCAAATGGAGTCAACATGTGTAAGTAACATGTGATGTGTAAGAGTCTTGCAATGCAAAAAATAAAACTGGCTCCCCATGTTGCTAGGATACAAAAATGTCTCTTTCTTTCACTAGTATGGCAATATTTTCAAAATTTGTGTTAGTGGTTTAAGGATGATTTAATTTCAAGTACCAAGAGTGTTTTTGCTTGGCTTTAGACATCTTCATATGTATGGGAATGAGGGTGAACGAAATTTTTAAGCTTAGGTAAAATATTAACGTAACTCAGTTTACCACGAAAAGATATCGAGTTTATCGGGGTTTTTGTTATGGACAAAAAACGTGACAAACGCAATTTTAAGAGATCAAACCCTATACAATTAATATCGAAGTGCTTAAAAATCTACGAACACTCAGGAAAGCTAATATAACACATATAATGCCTAAATAAATTTTTAACCGATGCCGGAACGCGCCATGTGTTTTCTCGGTTTTTACGCATTTAGTTCCCTCAGTTAAAAAATTTGTCAGATTTAAACATAACGTATAAAATTTAAAGGTAGATGACCGGAATGAGTCGGAATACTAACCGGGAATTTACGAGGTGTGACATTTTGAGTCTTGGAGGCCAAGGAGCCTTGGTGCTCAATCCTTGGACATGTGGAACAGCTACATGGAGTTGTTTAAGAGCTATGAAGTGATTTGTCAAAGCTAGAACTAGCTAGAAGTGTTGTATGGTTCATAAGGGTGTCGCGGCTAAGCTTGGTGAGCAAGGGAAGATGTGGCTATATTCTATCCAAGAAATGATAACGTAGCTTGGAAAGCTAGCTTAAGGGAGCCATTGGGTGAGGTCATGAGGTTGCATGAGTGCAAAAGGAAGTTTCAAAATGGGTTAAAATGCAAAAACATGGCCGCGGGTCTCTTTAGGGCTCGAATAGGATTTTTAGCTTTACATTTCATGTACATTTGAGTTATAAGCATGGATTAATGATCTTAAGACTTGTATTGAGGATTATTAACAAGAATTGATAGGTGGTTTGGGTTAAAAATGGGTGAAAACGAGTAAACGGGTCGAATGTTCATATTAGGGTTCGTTTAGGGTTTCTTGGATTTATTTCGTGTATAATTGAAATGAAATGATGAAATGATGATAGAATATGATTGGTAATGTTGTAAAATAAGTTATTACAACTTATTTGAGTGTTGGTTGAGGTTTAAAATGGATAAAAATCAATAAACGGGTCACATGTTACTATTTAGCTCGGGTTAGGGTTTTTAACTTGGATTTCTTGAAAAATTCATGAAATAAGATCGAAAAGGTGAATCTGGATTGTATAAAATGAAGTAATGACTTGCTTGTAACTTGTTAAACTTGAAATAGTTGTCCCAAGATTACTTAAGCGAACATGGAGGTAAAATAGCTATTTTAGATGTCGTGCATTAATGACTTGTACATTAAGCTTTAAAGGACTTGTACTTTATTTTGGAGGGAAAGTATATTCAAATGAGATGTTATATTACTTGTACATATGCTTTAGTAGCTTGTGCATTTACTTTAGATATTAACCTTTCATGGAATTAGGGTTTAGAGTTAAGCGCTTAACAGTTTTAAAGCTGTCTTGACATAACGTGCAAATGGTAACATTATATGAGTAATAGTCACTCTATTGTAAAAATGATATTAAGATAAGAATTGACATATTAATGTCCTTTTCTTGACATACATGTAGAAGGATTGCCATAGATAGTTGTGTGAGCTATCTCGTTTTACTTTCGTTATGCAAGTTGCGTTGCATATTGAGATATTGGTAATGTAAGTAATGTAATAAAGCGAAAAATTTCTCCGTACAAATGTGATCATAATAAAATAGTTTGATTTTGCATTGATGAAAATTTTAGGTTGTTATAGTCTCCACCCCTTAAAGAAATCTCGTCCCGAGATTTAGATGAATGTTAAAGTGAGATTAGGTAATAGATAGGAATACTTAGCACGAACTTGATTTTCATGTTAGGCTAATCAAGGTTACAAGTTCACGTAAAGTGAGATTACATTTATAATATGTCCACATACTTATAATTTGCCTCTTTTTACCGTCTTCTTTATTATCAAGACCACACCTCTTGATGACAACCAATTGAATTTCTCCAAATCTTGATATATCTTGTCAAAACTTGGGTGGATAGAATACTTTGATTTATGGAACCTATGGGTTATGGGTCTACCACACTTCCACTGCACCATTCTGATCGTAAAGAATCGTTATCCATTAACCTTTAAAAGTCAACATCGAATAAGAATGCTATCACAAGTCCATTTTTTCAAAACTTTCATACATATGGTATTGTAACATTTGACATTGGAAATAGATTCTTGGTGTTTCCTTATTATTACTTGTAGGATAATGATCGGAAAATTTTAGAATACGAGAATCATGGAATGAGTGATTTAAAGGCAGGCTTAGTTTTCTAGGTACAAAGGTTTGAGAAAATCAGATAGTAAAAGAATTATAGTAATCCTGGATAAAGATATGAGTCATCATATTACAGGATATAGGATAGACAAATACAAAAAATTGTACAGAAACAATGAGGTATAATGAATCATCCACCCACTGAATAAAAACTTGTCTATAATAATTATACATAGCAAAATTTTGAACAATTGTCATATATTCTACATCAAGTGTTGGATTCTTGAAAAACTCTAATCTGGTAGTTCTTCCTTGTTGTTTTTGAGTTCTGTGTCGCTTACAACTTTCTAGAATCTTATCAAAGGGATAGTCTGGTAATGATATAGTTTACCTAACCGGTGATGAAGATCTTACTGATGAAGATGGAGATATTGGAATGGGTGATTCAACAGGTGTCTCAGCATCTTTAGGTGGTGAAATCTTCTCGGGAGGAAAGAAATATTAGGAATCAAACATTGGTGGAGGTATAATAGCTGGTAGAGCAATAATAACTTGAGGTGGTGGAATGGTATCATATACTTGTATGATCTTCATATACAGATGATCATAAAAAAGCGAGATAGATAGTGAGGATAAAAGATCTTTAGTTAAATCATCTGAAAAGTTAGGAGAGGTGTTTCCTGGTGAAGCCAGAGAATAGTCTGATAAAGCCGGGATATAGTCAGGAGAATGTGTAGAGGAAAAAGTATCCTCAACATCGGAATCAGATAGGATAATAATAGGATAGATATATTCGGGAGTAGACATAATTCTGTATAACAACTCAGTGTAAATAACATAAGTTATTTATATAATAGTATAGTAGTTATGTATTTTTACATACTATTCGGAAAAAGTAGTGGCATCTTCACAATTCAGGGAATGTAGTGGCACGGAGGACATTGATGGCAAAAGAAAAGTAGTTATAGTTAAGGTTTTACCCTTGTTCTCTATAACCGTGAGCTCTGATACCACTCTGTAACACCCCCATTTTTACAATATAGCAGCGGAAGCTAATCTGGGGTATTACTTCATGAATCACAGACACAATCATAGAAAACGACTCAAAAGAGACGTTTTTAAAAGATACGTTATCATTCATTTAAAATCAGAGTTTTACAAAGGCAGGTCCCAAAATCTAGAAACATAAAATGTGAATGATAACAAGTTTTAGCCATCTTCAAGTCCATGCCACTCCATGCCATAAGTTGCTCAATTACCTGAGATAAACATGCATAAAAAGGGTCAACACAAAGGTTGAGTGAAATTCATAGGTTTGAAATGTAATAGTTGAATACAGGTTATCATAATGGAAATATTTGCATTGCAGGGACAATTATTATGGAAAACAGTATTATCATGGAGAACAGTTGAATGCAAGTTTAATGGTAAGTGGGTTACGTTGTTATACACCCGTTATTGGTAATAATTGCAACGAATACAATTATCATGGAAAAATGGTAACATTATTATTGCATCTAAGCTCATGACATCAATAATTTTAATAGGGAAGATCACCGTAGTGATATTGGTTAGGGACAGATGTCCCCGTGGAAAAGGTAACTTGCCAAGGTTACCCATTAGGTCAAATATAGTGCGTTTGGCTACCCCATGAATGGGTATACAAACGGGAGCCGTCACCCCCAATAGATCTATTCACAATATTCGCGCTCACTCGCAATGCAAGTAATTAATGATTCATGATATGGAAATAATGGCACTGGAAGCTACTTAGGCAATAATATATCTGGATAGCATACATTTAGAAAACACTTGCATTCATGGTTTATATCAGGTATCACAGGTTTATAAAGTATTCAAAAGATTGAAATATGGGGTTATGAATTCATTAAGTCTTTGAAAAGTAATCACATTGTTATAAGATAAACGAGTATGTAAAAGAGTTTGTAACAAGCATGTATCCCCCTCGCGGGTTTATAAAACATTAAAGAGATTGAAAAGCGAGGCTATGAACTCACTAAGTCTTTGAAAAGTAATCACATTGTTATAAGATAAACGAGTATGTAAAAGAGTTTGTAACAAGCATGTATCCCCCTCGCGGGTTTATGAAAACATTAAAGAGATTGAAAAGCGAGGCTATGAACTCACCTTAACAGGGAAATCTGATTAACGGCAAAAGTATATCAAAGGAAAGGCGTCTGTATGGTAGTACGACGTTATCTACTCGGGCGGAAAGTATATCAACTTGAAAGAAAGCAGCTTCGTCATGTAACCTGGGATAATATGTCGAGTCTTAGGAAGATTGTACTCTAGAACTTTGATTCTAAGAGTTTAATATTGTTATAAGTTTGATTGGAGAGTTTGGAATTATTGTATCACCGTTCGGGCCATCATAATTCAGAGGTCATTCAGTAAACGTTTGAGGAGCTAGGGCACTTTAAATCGTAAACCCAACAACTCAGTCAGAACGTAATACCAAGATGAAACCTCTTAATATGAAGCTCCCTAGTATTGTGATACGATATAATTGGTTTTAAGCGTTTTATTCAATAACTAGAAATGATAAGCACGTCAAGCGTTAATTAAAGTTATGTCTTGTAAGGTTTTAAACATATTTTTATACTTTTTCAAAATGTTATAGCTTTTCCGGATGATTGGTTTTAAGCGTTTTAATCAATATCTGGAAATGTTAAGCACGAGAAGCGTTAATTAAAGTTATGTCTGGTAAGGTTTTAAACATGATTTTATACTTTTTCAAAATGTTACATTTTAGACCCTGGGGTTTAGAAAATTGCAAGTAGACCCCTAGGGTTTGCATTTTTACGACTTTGGTCCTTCAACTTTTATTGATATACCAAGTAAACCTTGGAGTTTGAAAAGTGACATAATAGACCCCTATAGTTATAACTTTGATAAAATGACATATTCAGCCCCTTTAGTTATAAGTTTCCGAAAGTTACGATATATACCCCTTGCATGGATTATAATTACAAAACATGTCCAAATTGCCATGCAAGCTTATTTTAACATTTCATTAGACATTTATAAGTTATAATAAACTAAAATATGAAGTTTTAACATAACACAAGTTTAATTTAACGATTTGTTAAGCTAGGAAGTAAAACGGGTCAAATTAGGGTTTCAAAACGTAAACGCGCGGGTTTTAAGTTCAAATTCCTTCATTAATCAATAAAGTGTATTTTCTCATTAGTTAGCATGCTAGGGTATTATAAGGATTTGTTAAACAATATTTAATCATTATAACAGTTAGTTTTAAAGAAAAACCGAAATTAGGGTTTTGGTGTCGGTTTTGGATCAATATGGAAAATGAGCATGAATTGAGTAATGAAACTTTAACATTAACAAGAGTATATTTAGGATCCCATGAATATTATAAGGGTGTAGGAGCAGAAGTAGAACATTCAAAACCTGGGTTTGAGCTTCAAGGATCAAAAATGGTGGAAACGGGTCAGAATCGGACTTTCGCTTCCGTAACAGGCTTAGAGTAACTGACCCCGGCTTCGTTTCTCTTGGTTTATTTTGCTTCCTCTGTACTTGAGACTTGGTAAGATCAATTAGAATTCATATCGAGCAAGAGTTGCATTAATGAAGGTTATAGATGAGGAAGTTGGGGATGAAGAAGAAATTAAGTGTTATGGCTCCTATTTATAGTAAAGACCTTAATGCTTAAGGTATGCTTGAAATCTGAGATGGACATTGTGTATCAAGACTAGTAGGGATGGTGGATAAGCCTAGTAATGGGTGTATAAGCAGGAATTAGTTACTTTTGTGAGGTGTTTGGGATTGGGGTAGTGCCGCACTGAAGTTAGGAACAAAACAGTCATTGCTTCTCAAATTTTGACCAAGGCTTGGTCGAAGTAGGTGCATAAGCTGCTACTATGATTCTAGAAGAGGTTCACATTGGTTATTTAGACTTGGTATCAATTTAGAGGGGTCAAAATGGTCATAGAAGTAAATCGGGTCTATTTTGGGTTCAACGGGTTCTTCAAAGGTTTTAACAAGAGGTACATTGCAAATATCATAAATTATAAGAGAATGATGAAATAGGTATTTTAAAGGTCTAGAGATTAAAGAAATATTACAAAGAATACATTTGTTGGTTTAAAACGGGTTTAGAATGAAGAAATGGAGTACGGGTTCAACTAGGGCAATTTAGGGGTTTTCTGAACTTTCTAGGCTTTATAATTTTGCATACTTTTGATTAAGAATGATGGAATACAAATCCTAGAGCTTATATAAAGTATTATTAATGAAGTTTGGTCGTTGGTCTAAGTTAAAATGGGTTGAAATTGAGAAAACGGGTTAAAATCACAATTTGGGCATAATTAGGGTTTTCTGGATTCGTTAAGGTTTTCTAAGCTTTGATTTCTTGCACATTGCCAGGTAAATGATAGATGATGAATTGTAAACTTATTTTATGAGTTTACAATGGCCCTTGGTTGGTTATTTGGGATTAGAATGGTTTAAAACAAGTAAACGGGTTAAATGAACCAATTAGGTACATTTAGGGTTTCTAGGATATGTTTTATGTACAAGTGAAGTAAAATGATGAAGTAATGATGAAATAATGATTAAATAGGATTGATATGATTGTAAAATAAGTTATTACAACTTAATTGAGTGTTGGTTTGGGTTTACAATGGATAAAATCTAAGAAACAGGTCATGGTTTAGAAACTAGCTCGGTTTTAGGGTTTAGGGTTTTGAATTAGGGTTTTGAGTGCATAAAGATGTATGAAAGTTTATGAATAGAATATTTTTGGTTATATTATCGTAGTATGATGTAGTGTCCTTGCTTAAGTGTGTAGAAGAACATTAGAATAAAACGAGGTAAAAACTGCTATTTTAGAGAATCAGCTTTAAATACTTGTACATTGAGCTTTTAGAGACTTGTACTTTGAACTGAAGATATATTAATATTACAATGAGATACATAAAACTTTTACATATGCTTTTATTAGCTTGTGCATTTACTTTAGGGGTTAACCCTTCTATGAGATTAGGGTTTGGAGGTATATGATAACGGTTTAGAGCCTGTTTTAATATAACGTTGTGAATGGTACATTATAGGAATAATGTACTTTGTAATAAGGATATGATATTATTGACTTGACATATTGTGATGTTTGCTTGACATATATGAAGACAGGATGGCCATAGATAGGTTGCGTGAGCTCATCTACTTTAGTTATGACATACTGAGACATTGACAATACAAGTAATGTAATAAAGCGAAAAATTTCCTCGTATAATTGTGATAATAGTAAAATAGGTTGATGAAAATTCTTGAGTTGTTATATTAAACTTGTTACAATGAAACTCTAAGGACTAGGGATGATATTGAACCTTATTAATTAAGACCAGACAAATGTTAAATATTGTTAAAAGAGTTTTATAGTAAATACAATAACTTTAATTAATACATAAAACAAGGTTTTATAAAGAAACATATATGAAATACTTAGGGGCTGTCCAAATTCGAATTTTGGACAGTAGGTTTTGATATGATATAATAAAAATACGCCTCGTGACGATTCCATAATGATAAGAAACTTGAAAAACCGATCTATAACGAAAAAGATACGTTAAAAACAAGTTTACGACTATAAATACTTTTATAAAACTATTTTTATAAAAAGTTACTATTCATTACAGCAACTTTTATTTTAAAACATCTAAAATATGATATAACTTTTGATTACGAGATCGTACACGCAAGAATCGTTAAAAACGGAACTATAACGAATAAACTACGACGTTTTCGATAATTAAAGTTTATAAAAGTAATTTTATAAACTATGAACAGTAAAAATCACTATTCATCAGTGGATAAATTTGTGAGATATTATAAATCTTTTAATAACGTGAACGTACTCGAAGGAATCACTAAAATCGGAGTTAAAACGAATAAGTTATCGCGAATACAAGTTTACGCTAATTAAAACCCTAAAACGACAAATGAGCTGTCATGAACAGTAATTTTACTATTCATCACAGAATTTTAAAAACTTTAAAATGTAATATTTTGATCGCTCGTCTTACTACGAAGACGTGGACGTAAGAAACGCGAGCAACGGGCTTAAAACGACCAAACTAGGTCATTTTTACGAAAAGTATATTTATAAACGTTTTCACTTTATAAATATTATTTTACTAAAACGATTAGTCGGTGATTATGCTATATAGAATATTGAGTGGTTATCAAAGTGCTATATTACTAGGGAGTTTCATAATGAGGCCTCTTCGGATGGCGTATCGATGAGTTGTTGGATTTACGATTTAAAGTGTCCTAAACTCCTCGTACGTCATGTCATGACCTCTTTATTTATGATAGCCCGAACGATAGTACGATGTAACAACTATAAGATTATATTCAGTGTTGTTAATTAAAAGTACTCAGTACTTATACAGCCTTAATTTAAATAGGTTGCATTTATCGTCTTGTGTGACGTTTTATCTGAGATTAATTGAGCTATCTGTACTCAAGGTGAGTTCATAGCCCCACTTTTACAGTTTTACTGATTTGATATTATTTGGGGTGGAAACATGCTTGTTTTATAAATTGGACGCAAGTGTTGAAAGTATATTGATTATGTGTTGCCTAAGTAGCGATAACCCTCCTGAGCCCATTATTCATGAACTGTTAATTGCATAGATGTAGTTGTGAATTACATTATGTGAGCGCGAATGATATAAATAGATCTATTGGGATTAACCTCCCCGTTTGGGTGATTAGCTATCACTAGGAACGAACGTTGACCATGTCGGACTTGGATGTTGCGGGTTACAACATCTGTACGGGCAAATAACTGCTATAATAGCAAATATAGGTTGAGCTTCGGTGTCATGAGCTTAGTGCAACAATAATCTGGTTTTGTGATTGTTGGCATCTGTTGTAACATCACGGGAAAATCTTGCGGTCCTGCATAATTTAAATACATAAACCTATGAAATCACCAACAATTTTGTTGACGTTTTAAGCAATGTTTTCAGGAGGTCATTAGGCACGAGATGCCAAGGATGCATTGGATTGTGTTTTGGATTGCACTGTTAAAGACTTAGGAGCATCATGTTTTGGGGAAATCTATGTCGTCTTTTGTAAATATTAAATAAAGAACAAGTAAAGCTATAAGCTTTTGTAACATGTCTTTTATTTAAATCCAATGTATCAGTTTAAACGACTTTTGTGTCGTTCTTATATATATCTTGTGCTGTTGATCTCAAAGTAACATGCCCCGGATCCTTATTCCGCTGCGACCCATTTTGGGGGTGTTACAAAAACCAAGGTATATTAGCAGCTAGATTATCACAAGCATGCGTGGGTTTTAGGGAAAAGGGGATTATAGGCTTTTACATGTTGGGTAAAGAGTTAAATTTTGGAGTAGATTGTGTATCCCTTTTCAATTCCTTAGTGTATATTATTGGTTTTGTGAAATTAAAGTGTATACACGATTTACTTTGCCTAGTTTATAGGGATTTGCTATCTATTCCTTTGCATAATACGGTTTGAGGACTTAGAATGAGGGAATACACGATTTTGTAAGCTAGATTGTAGGATTACATGGACTTTCATCTAAGTTTATTAAGTTTCATTGGGTTTAAGAGTTAAAACCTTGGTGTAGTTTATTATTATTAGACTTTTATTTTTGATAGGTTAAAATGAATGTGATCATGAAATTTCCTCGACAAGGAATATAAAATAAATGATGAATACGTCGGGTTCAAGTAAGGTCTTGATGGGCTTAGGTTGAAATTTTAGCTAAACAATGACGTTTGGTGTCTACACGATTTAACTAGAGCGGCTTAAATGGATATAATTACGCAAACCCAATAATGAAAAGGAAAAATGAATTAATTGAGATCGAAATATGACCTGAAAAACACGGGGTGTTATAGTATCCCCTGGTTAAATGAGCCTTATCCTCAAGGCTTAAGACGTGGCACTTGACGATGGTGCGGTCTTGGTGAAAATACATGGATACTTCTACTTGAATTGGTCCTCACATTCCTAGGTAAACTCAAGACCTCGTTTAGAGTTCCATCTAACCTTTATGATGGGAATGCGGCTTCTCTTCAATTTCTTGGTTTCACGATCCATAACTTCTACCGGCTCTTCCACAAAGTGGAGCTTGTCATCAACACGTAGTTCTTCCAACGGAATCACAAGTGTGTCATCGGACAGACCCTTCTTTATTGTCATATTCTTGTTGGCTGCATTTGCTACAAAGTTACGGATGGCCTTCTATTCTTGCAACCGGTGCATATAATTCCTTGAAATTGATTCTTCCTCTTTGCCTGAACCCTTCTGAGCAACTATCTAGCCTTATTCTTTAGTACCCCGCCAAATTCGTCCGTCTTGACCTTATAAATCCATTTTAGTTTGATCAACATGACTTTATCTGGACACGGCACCAATTCCCAAACTTGTAGTCTTTTAAATTCATGAATTTCTTCTTACATTGCATCGATCCATGATGGTTCAGTCATTGCTTGTTTGATGTTCTTTGGTTCTACAGAGGAGGAAAGGCATCAAAGTACACACCACATGGACATTTTTGTAGTTTTGAATTGCTTTTATAGTTGGAGGACAGAACAAGAAGGATCACCGATCACGTTTGCTATTGGATGATCCTTAGTCCATCTACCAATAAGTTCAAATGGAGTGTGGGATGGTCTCACATTAGATGACGATCCTTGAGAAGTCGAGTCTTCATGAAGAGATTCATGAAGAGGATCATCATGAAATAGTGGTGTTTTAGGGGATTCTTCAACACCTTGAGAAATAATTAGAGAATTTTATTGATCTTGTGTTGATGGGATACTTGATGATGGTGCATCTTGGCCAATGGACGTAGACACAAGTGAATCGGCTATTTCAACAGCTCTTGGTGCAACAGCAACTGGAACTGTAGAGACAGCAATAGTTGGAGGATTGAAGTATTCATCGAACAAATGTTGGAACAAAGTATCGCAATCTACTCTTTTTGGTGGATTACAAGGTTGTTTAGGAATATGTTTTGTACGAGTCTTGAACTGGATGTTGCAGGAGTCAAAACTTGAAGCCCGGGTCCTGAATCGAATTGTTCAGAAGCCATCGTTGTCAGCTCATCGAACGTCACATGAATTGTTTCTATAATTTTTTGGGTTCTTCTGTTATAGATTCTGAAAGCTTTCTTTGCTAGCGCGTATCCAATGAAAATACCAATATCAACCTTTGCATTTAGTTTACCCAAGTCTTCACTGTCATTTGTCGGATAACATAGTGAACCAAAGACATGAAAGTACGATAAATCTGGGGTTTTCTTGTCATGCATCTGCTCATATGGATTTTTGTAGCATCGAAGCCGATTCAGAGAAACGGTTTTGGTATAAACAAGCTGTGTTGATTGCTCAGCCCATTAGGAATATAGGATTTGCTTTTTGAAAATATAAACCATTGGCGGGGGCAGTTCCACACGGAGTTCGGTTTCATCTTTCGACAACGCCGTTTTGTTGAGGAGTACGAGCAACTAAAGTTTGATGCGAAATGCCGACATTTTCATAAAATCATGAAGAGTCTGATTGACAAATTCTGTTCCATTATCTGTTCAAACATTACAGACTATGACATTTAAACGGAACTTGAATATTTTTTATGCATTTGATGATAGCATCAGGAGCTTCATCCTTTGATCTTAGAAATTTAACCCAAGTAAATCGAGAGTAATCATCAACAATTACCAAGATATACTTTTTCACTTTAATGCTCTCCATGCGCATCGGGCCATAAAGATACATATGCAAAAGATATAGTTTCTCCTGGTTAGTATCCTCAGCTTTGGGTTGATGAGAAGATTTATTTCTTTTTCCTAATGAATGCACTGAACACAGATGATCTTTCTGAAATTTAAGCTTTGGAATACCTCGTGCAAGACCGTCTTTAGTTAGCTTGTTAAAAGTACCGAAGTTGAGATGCGATATAAACGGAACGGTTTGCATTGCCATAACAGCTCTTAGTCTTTGATGCTTTTGATAGAGACATATCGGAGAGGTCTTTAGCATGTCATCAAGAGAAATTGTGTACCAAATTTGTGTCGCCTGGGAGCCTAAATGTAGATCAACACCCTCTAATTCCATATAAGGCAAGTGTTTTTCCAAAAATGCAACTTCAAAGATCCGCGTCACAAAATTACATCAACAGACAAAAACAAAGTTATGTCTAAGCCTTCAACTCCTGTGAGTGAGGTAGTGGCTCCTTTTATAGGCAAGAGAGAAGGTTCTAGGTCCTCAAACGCTCCCTTTGATCTCAGCCTTTAATTCCTTCTTATCATTGGATCATGGATTGTGGCCCTTGGATGAGAATAAAGCACACAGATTGCCAGCGTGGCAATCCTATTTTTTTAGAGCCTTGTGCTTCTTTTGCATTGATTTTAGTGTAAAATTCCCTTTTTAGTGTGTTTCTTGGATATTCGCGTGGCAATCTTGTTGTCAGAAGTGGCCAGTGACAAGCTTTGATGACGTTTTCCCTAGTTGATGTGGAACTTTATACTAAGAATCTTTGAGCCATGTAAGTTAATTGAATAAGAGGGATTTACTTGGTTAATTTTGATGCAGGGTAAAAACGAGGATGATGGATGAATAGTAACATAAACTCGCGCCCTTTTTTTTATCTTTTTATATCTTTGTTTGACTTATTTTGACCAAGGTAAAAGGGTTGGTTGACTTGGGCTGTTTCAATATGAAAAAGGATTGGGCCATGGTTATTACTTCGGGATCGGTTAAAAAGGTTAGGGTTATTATATTGGACTTAACGATCGTTAGTCTTTTAATATAAAAGGACTAACGGTGTTATTGATTTAGGGACTTGTGGTGAAAATGATTTAACATTAAGGGTTTTTGGGTAATTTCCAAGGTTTTGTCATCTTGTGGGTTGACCAAGGTTGACCTTTGTTGACTTTTGTTAACCATTGTTGATACTTTCCCATCTTTTGTGTACTCTTTCCGTTCCCGTGTCCGTTTTTGTCCCGTTTTAGCTTTTTTCTTGTGATTTTTGCAATATCAGTACCTACACATCACCAAAGACAAAATGCACAATATACAAGCATAATATGTTAACTTTTCATCTTTTTAGGGTCATTTTTGGTATAAAACGGATATGTGATTTCTCACATATCACTAACTCTTTTGTCCTTGTTCATCGGTGTGACAACAACTAACTTCTCACTAGGTTTTGGTGACTTAGTGCATGTCTGAGAGACATGGACTAACAATTTCTGAACGTGTTTTGTAAACATTCAAGTAGATTCTAATAGAGGTTCACTAGGATTCTGTGTTCTAGCGCGTTTTACAAATCCACGAAGAGTGTCAGTATTTTCTATAGTTTTATATATATAAACCTCATAGGCATCCCTATTGTTCTTAAGTCTCTGAGAAATAGGTTCTATGTCAAGCTTGAACATTCCTAGAGAAATAGTGGCATTAGGTTTGGAAACAGCAATATCGACAACATTTTTCCCTTTAAGTTTCCTTAATTCATTTTTTAATTTTGTAATAGCAAAAACCTTTTTTTGAAGTTGAGCATTTAAATCCGAATTTTCAATAGACTTTGCATTAATTTGAGCAATTAAAGAGTCACAATGTTCTTTTTATTGAACACATATCTTTCTAAATGAGTCAAATTGGTCTTTGTAAATTGATTTCAAATGCTCTCGTTCTTTTCTTAAATTTTCATTTTCCGAAAGTAATTTTGCCACACTATGCTCCAGCTCAATGTTGATTGTTTCAATCTCATCAATGTCTTTCTTTACAGTTTCCACACTATCTTTTCCACTTAAAGATTTAATCCTATCCTTCAACTTTCTTATGACCGTGTCCTTCCCTTGTGACTGAGCTTTCAAGTTATTTATTTCAAATAATTTATTAAATGTGGGAGCATTTATGTTTTCACCATAATTTTACCTTTGAAAAATCTCTTTATTAAGTTGAGTTGCTAGTTCCAAAGAAATGCAATGCTTTTCTAAAGTTGAATAACTTTTGATAAGTTTATCGTAAGCCTATTTTTCTATGAAATCTTTCTTTTTGAAAAGCTCAATCTCAAGTTCCAGACACTTATTGCAATCTTTCACACATGACTTTTTCACATCAAAAATATCCACAAAATTCATAGCAATATGCACAATTTCTTGAGACATGATTTGGTTCAAGAGCTGATCATTATAAATCCTAAGCTGTTTGATTTGAATTTCAAAAACGTTTTTGTCTACAGAACACTGATCAACAGCAGCCTCCATTTGGTTAAAAACAGTTTGGACTTCAGTAATTTCATCTAGAAGAGTTTTATCGAACGCATTAAATGTGTCTTTTATAACTTTTAAAAACATAATTATTTTAGTTACAAAACACTCTTTTGTATGTTCAAAACCCCAAGACCCTGTAATAATAGCATAAGATATTAGTCTCTTTTTCACCACTTTGTCAAAATTGGCCAGTTGATATTTTAGCTTTTTATGACTTTCATTTACCAAACTTACCTTAGTAAGTTCACTTCGAGCTTTAATTCTAACAGGTGTATGTGACATAACGAGTGTTTCAGAAATGTATGAATGTTTTAACGATAAAGCTTGTTCTGTAGACAGTTCTTTTTTAGTAACAAAACATTTACCAAAATCTTCTTTTATCTGATTCAACTTTGAATACTCAATTGGAGAAATCTTAATTTTCTTTTCTATTGAATTTGGATCATTTTGTTTATCAAGCATCTTTGATCGACTCTGTTCTTCCAAAATCAATGTCTCTTCATCATCAATCACAGAAATCACAGCATGTTCTTTAGCAATAACACTACCATCATGTAATGTTGGTTGAATCTGCTGAGCTTTTATAATATTGAACAGATTTTGATAACCAAGAGCTTGTTTGTGAGTGTCATCGTAAAAAATTTGTGGTTCCGTTAGCATATGCATTACTTGCGTAGATCGATACATCTTACAAATAATATTCTCCAGTTTTTTATTTTGTTTAACCGAAACAATTTCCTTGTCAATGTATTTAGACTCTTTTTCTTTAGATGTTGTTTTGAAAACAGTTAATGTTTTTGATAAAGATTCCTTTTCTTTGACATGATTAGAAAGAGTTTCTTTAAGTGTATTGATCTCCTGCTAAAAATCCGCAAGATTTGCATTTCTATTCCGAATTAAGTCATCCATTTGAGAATCAATTATTTTTTTTACTTTTGTTCAAATCAACATTTTGTCTTTGTTCAAAAATGGCAACTCGTTCTTTGTATCTCTCAAGCTCAGCGGTTAATGATTCATTTA
>BQNB010123942.1:0-20015 GCA_026074375.1 Tanacetum coccineum
GTGGCCTTGTTGTATAAACACGCATGTATACATAACTGACCATTTTTCAATATTTGGCAACCAATTGTTCATTATTGTTTTGAAACTAGTTGGAGTATTAATATCTGTGAACTCACCAACTATGGCCATAGTTGACCCATTTTATCATGCTTTTCAGGTAATCAGAAGTAAGTGGTAATTTTGGATGCACTGCGTGGACACTCTTTTATAAATATTGGGTTATGTTTAAAATCAAATGTTTTATCATTGAGGACTCGTGTTTAAACGTGTTATAACTTGTCTTTTGAAACTTATTGTAATATATGATGTTTTTCCTTTAAATCATGTTTGGTGTTATCTATATCTTATGCGATGTACTATGAGCTATTGCACCTCGTGTTTCCGCTTTAGCGAGGTGTGACAGACTTGGTATCAGCGCCAAAGGTTATAGAGAATGCCGTTTTTTCCTATCAAAAACCTCAACTATAACCAAAAAAATATTTTTCATAAAATACCGAACATGATACTAGTTAACTAGACCGAGCAATTGCATCATTAATCCTCAATTATACATAGCCTGATCAACTATGTTTAATTCGGGAAGGATCATGCAATGCTGGGAGTAGTTACCTTTGGATTATGTTTAACTCCACCTTTCACTTAAATACTTGAAAAGCATAACTATGGCGCATGTGCATTACATACTGTAGACATTTATATTTCCTCTATAAGTAACCAAGTATGCGTTTATTTTTATCATGCTTCTGCCTTATCCTATTGTAGTACTAATGTGAGTATACTTTTATTTTGGTCACTCTCCAGTGACAATATGTCATGCTCCTCATCTTCCTATACCGCTCACGATGCTAGTGAGTCGGGACACACCGCTAGCCTTTCTAGGCAACCCATACAGGACTCCGAGGAGGATCCTTCAGAGGATGAAGTGAATAGTATTCATAGTCCTACAGCTACACCGACATTAGTTCCATCTCTACCAACCTGCCAAGGTCCACCTTTTAGACAGACAGCCCGAATAAGGGTTATTAGCCCGGCAAGTGTAAACTTCAGATCATGACCACAGGAGACTCCTACTCGGGAGGTGAGCCTCCATCCATCACTAACATCTACGTATCACATTGGTGGACCATCATCAATTGACCCATATGTCACTGCATAGGCGAGTGACAGGTATAGCTGAGAGCACTTTATGGACCACCCTAAACACCCCTATAGGACCCAGACTAAATACTAGTAGGTACCTCCACATGGTTACTAGAGTGCCAGTGAGTCACGAGTCTAGTATGACACTTAAGGAGCTTATCAGGATGTAGTATTTATGTAGAGAGGTTCGAGACTATAGAATTAGGGTTGACTGTCAAGCAGAGCTTCTATTAGAGATGTCAGATATTGTTGGGAGATTGATGCAACAAATAACCAGGGCCATATGCACTGCCAAAGGGGCGATTATGATTGGCCGGAGAGCTTAGTATTTAGGCCTCTTAGTGGTGATACTTGTGTTGGCATTAGCGTTGATGGTAGCACTCTTGTTTGTGTTCTGGGGCTAGTTATGACATGGATTAAGTAGTCTTTTGTTTAAACTTTGTACATATAAAATGTTTCGATGTATGGTTAGTTTGTACTACGATGGTTAGGTTATGTTTGTACCAAAACTTTTATATCATAATGAATGGCTAGACGCCAAATTTTGTTTGATATTATTATCCAAATCATGTATGAAAGAATGCTCATCTTTCCTTTATATAAATCTTTATGGAATTCTTGTTTGAATGATTATTATTATTACAAATTTTAGGTTACGTTAGAATGTATATATTGCTTGAAAAGCATTTGGTCAAAACATTACTTAAATTAATTTTTGTAATAAATTGTAGAACCATGTCTGGATGAAGGAACACACGCAACACCAACACCAGCACCACTAATGAGGATCAACCTAATGATCTGGAAGGAATGGTAGCCCGACAGCTTAATGCGGCATTACCAAACCTTGTTGCTTAATTTGCTGAAGCCCTTAATGCCAATAGAGGGAATCCGAGAGGAAACCCCACATATAATAACCAAGGGTGTAGCTACAAGACATTTATGTCTTGCGAACCTAAGGAATTCTACGGTAATGAAGGTGCTGTTGGGTTATTGTCATAGATAGAAGGCATGGAGTCTAAGCTCCATATCAGCAAGTGTTCTGATAATAGCAAAGTAGAGTATGCAGTTTATCTACTCCAAGGTAGGGCTCTAACATGATGGAATACTCAGGTGCAAACTCGTGGACGCGAAGCTGCACTCCAACTAACCTAGGAAGAGTTCAAGAAATTGTTACTCGAAGAATATTGTCCTAAAAGTGAGGTGCAGAAGCTGGAGTCAGAATTTTGGAATCATGCTATGGTTAGTAGTGATATTGACAAATATACCACCCGATTCCATGAACTTGCAAAGCTAGTGCCTCATATGGTTACTCCAGAGGATAAGCGTATCGATCGTTGTATATGGGGTTTGGCCCCTGAGCTCAGGGGGGTGGTTACTTTAGCAAACCCAAGTACCATACAAAGTGCAGTGGTTTTGGCAAATCGCCTAACCAATGATGCGATTAGATCTGGTGTATGGAAAAAGGACAATATTAGGAATAAAAAGAGGGAAGAGAACCAATCAAGGAACCAGGGTGGAGGTAACCCGAACAAAAGACAAAGGGTTGCAAGGAATTATGGTATGGCAGCCCAAGGACCAAATTAGTATGTTGGTCCACACCCAAAATGTGACAAGTGCCGTCTCCATCATACTGGAAATTACCCAATATGTAGGAAGTGTAAGAAAGTGGGCCACTTTGCCATGAACTGTACGGGCAAGGCTACGAATGATAGGCCAGTGTTGACTTGCTTTGAGTGTGGAAGCCGAGATCACCTTAGGAATACTTGTCATAAACTGAACAGAGCTCTAGGCCAAGGAAGGAATAGCCCAAATCCTGCATTGGCTATTGAAGGAAACACAAATCGGAGGAATAATGACAACCAAACTCGTGGAAGGGCTTTCATCATGGGCGCTAATGAAGCTGGTCAGAATCCTAACGTCGTGACGGGTACCTTTTCTTTAAACAATCACTATGCTACCGTACTATTTGATTCTGGTGCCAATTATAGTTTCATTTCTACAAATTTTATGCCCTTAATAGATGTGAAACCTAGTGTTTTGAACTATATTTATGAGATTGAAGTAGCAAATGGTCAAATAGTAAAAATCAATAAGATTATGCGTAAGTGCAATTTAGTGTTGGAGGGTCATCCTTTTTCTATCGATTTAATACTTTTCGGTCATGGAAGCTTCGACATGATTATAGGAATGAACTGGTTATCAAAGTTTAAGGCCGAAATAGTATGTCATGAGAAGATAGGCCGAATTCCTTTACCAAATGGCGAAGTACTTAAGGTTCATGGAGAGCGACCCGAAGGAAAGTTGAAATACCTTACAAATATGAAAACAAGCGAGCAGAAACTCAAAGATATCCCTATTGTACGAGACTTCCCTGCAGTATTTCCTGAAGACCTATCAGGATTGCCCCCTCTTTGACAAGTTGAATTTCGCATAGACTTAATTCCTAGAGCAACACCGATTGTGAAATCACCGTACTGTTTGGCACCTACTGAAATGCAGGAGTTGTCTAATTAAGTCCAAGAGCTCTAAGATAAGGGTTTCATTTGACCTAGCTGTTCACCATGGGGAGCACCCGTGTTATTCGTCAAGAAGAAGGATGGTTCATTTCGAATGTGCATAGACTACCACGAGTTAAACAAACTGACCGTTAAGAACCGCTATCCTCTCCCAAGAATTAATGACTTGTTTGATTAATTGCAAGGTTTGCGTCATTTCTCCAAAATAGATCTTTGTTCTGGTTACCATCAGTTAAGAGTACACGAAGCCGATATCCCAAAGACCGTGTTTAGGACTCGATATGGGCATTTCGAGTTTACAATTATGCCTTTCAGTTTGACTAACGCGACAGCGGTCTTCATGGATCTAATGAACCGCGTGTGTAAGCCATATCTAGATAAATTTGTCATTGTGTTTATCGATGACATCTTGATCTATTCAAAGTCCAAGGAAGAACATGAAGGTCATCTGAAGTTAGTCTTAGAATTTCTTAAGAAAGAGAAATTGTTTGCCAAATTTTCGAAATGTGACTTTTGGCTGCAAGAAGTACAATTCCTCGGGCATGTGATTAACAGCAATGGCATTCATGTAGACCCCAGTAAGATTGAAGCGGTAAATAATTGGAAAGCCCCTAGATCACCAATAGAAATTCGCTCATTCTTAGGATTGGCAGGTTACTACCGGCGATTCATCGCGAACTTTTCTACAATTGCCAAACCTCTCACCTCACTAACTTAAAAGGACAAGAAATTCGATTAGGGCACAAAACAAGAGGAAGCCTTTCAGACGTTGAAAGAAAAATTATGTAATGCCCCAATTCTAACGCTTCCTGACAGACCAGACGACTTCATGGTCTATTGTGACGCGTCTAACCAAGGATTTGGATGCGTACTGATGCAAAGGGGTAAGGTGATCACATACGCATCCCGATAGCTAAAGATTCATGAGAAGAATTATACCACACACGATTTAGAATTAGGTGCTATAGTATTCACTCTAAAAATTTGGAGATACTATTTGTATGGGACAAAGAGTATTATTTACATGATCACAGAAGTCTACACCATATTTTTGACCAAAAAGAGTTGAATATGCGTCAGAGACGATGGATTGAGCTTTTTAGTGATTACGACTGCAAGATTCGTTATCACCCAGGAAAGGCAAACGTTGTAGCTGACGTGTTAAGTAGGAAGGAAAGGGTTAAGCCAAGGCGAGTACGGGCTATGGGCATGACAATTCATTCGAGTATCAAGGGAAAGATACTAGAATCTCAGAATGAAGCGTCCAAAGACTTAAATGCACCAGCAGAGAGGCTGCGAGGGTTAGACAAACAGATGGAGAGAAAGGGTGACGGCGGATTATACTTTGTTGGTCGAATCTGGGTTCCATTGACATGCAATGTAAGAACCCTGATCATGGATGAAGCTCATGCAACGAAGTACTCTGTTCATCCAGGAGCAGATAAGATGTATTACGACCTTAGAGATATGTACTGGTGGCCAGGAATGAAGAAGGACATAGCCATGTATGTCAACAAGTGTCTAACTTGCTCGAAGGTTAAAGCTGAACACCAAAAACCCTCAGGTTTGTTATAGCAACCAGAGATTCCCGAGTGGAAATGGGAGAAAATAACTATGGACTTCATTACAAAATTGCCTAGAACCAGTAGTGGACACGACAAAATTTGGGTCATTATCGACTAAGTCCGCGCACTTCCTAGCAATTCGTGAGGACTACAAGATGGAGAAGCTAGCGAGAATATACATCAATGAGATAGTAGCAAGGCACAGAGTGCCTGTGTCTATTATCTCCGATCGTGATAGTCAATTCACGTCACGATTTTGGCAGACGTTACAAAAGGCATTGGGAACACGTTTGGACATGAGTATGGCTTATCACCCTCAGACCGACGGTCAGAGTAAACGTACTATCCAGACATTGGAAGACATGCTCAGGGCATGCGCCATCGACTTTGGAGGAAACTAGGATACCCATCTTCCTTTAGTTGAATTCTCATACAACAATAGTTATCACACAAGCATTAAATGTGCCCCGTTTGAAGCACTGTATGGGCGGAAATGTCGATCACCTATTATTTAGGCTGAAGTAGGAGAAAGTAAGTTGATTAGGCCGGAAATCATGCAAGAAACCACCGATAAGATATTTTAAATCAAAGAGAGGCTCAAGACAACAAGAGATTGCCAAAAGAGCTATGCCGATAATCGACGTAAACCCTTAGAACTTAACATCGGCGATCAAGTTTTACTCAAGGTATCACCGTAGAAAGGCGTAGTACGTTTTGGAAAAAGGGGAAAGTTAGCGCCAAGGTATGTGGGACCATTCGAGATCGTTGAACCAATTGGTCCTGTAGCCTACCGACTTCGGTTACCGCAAGAATTGAGCGGCATTCATGATACGTTCCATGTGTCAAATCTAAAGAAATGTCTGGCAAATACAGACTTACATGTGCCCCTAGACGAACTCAAGATAGACGACAATTTACGTTTTGTTGAAGAGCCACTGGAAATCATAGACCGTGAAGTCAAGAGTTTAAAGCAGAGTCGAATTACCATTGTAAAGGTCCGATGGAATTCACGTCGAGGCCCTGAATTCACATCGGAGCGCGAAGACGAAATCAAACGCAAGTATCCACATCTATTCGTGAATGCTTCGCCTTTAGAGAGAACGACTTGAATTTTAGGATGAAATTCCTTTCAACGGGGAGATATTGTGCCAATTGTCTAAACTTAGGTTAGTGACCGATGGTATTTTATAAAGTCTTTGACTAAAACTATGCTTGTTAAGCTAGTTTGTGTTAGTCGGGTCATGTTTTCTTTTTGTGATCGCTTTGCTTTAGGCACATGAACGTACCATCGACCTACTATTTTATTTAAACGCCAACTTATTATAAATAATGTGCTTAGTTATTCCAAAATAGTTAATGAAAAGGACTAACGATGCAAGAACTTAACATTAAAAACTAACAATAGTTAAAGGGGTAAATTACTATATTACCCTTATGTATTACTTGTCCTACTAGTACACATGCCTTACACCTCCTACTTACACACTTAACACCTCCTACTTACACCATAACACCTCTTACTTACACACTTAACACCTCATTACCACCTCATGCTTACATAGATAACACTTAGCTAAGTGTAGTTACACATGTCATTTTAACACAATTACTACTTAAACCTCACAACAATCACTTCTCGCTCATCTTCACTAGTGTTTTTCACACACAAAAATCTCATTTTCCTCTCCTCTCTTCCATTTGGACGTTCAAACAATAGTCACCATAACACCATCATCAACAAGTTAGCTAACATTAAGAAATTTCAACTAAACATCATATCTACAAACCCTAACTCTTATTCTACCATTATCACCAAATCTTTTTCCACCAAAAAGACTCTTTACACCATCAAGAACCTCAGTAAACAAGTCTTACTAATCATAAAATCCAAGTAGAAAAGGTAGTTACTTGGTGTAAGAAGTCATCAAATCAAAACTTACACCAAAAAGCTTTGTTAATGATTTCTTGTACTCTTGTTTTTCATAATCTTTAAGAGACTTATTGTATGAATAAAATGCTGATATTATGGCTTTGAAATGATGTTAGAACATGGTTAAAATGACTTTGGGTTTGGTTTGGTCGTTTGTGGGTGTTAATATAAAGAAAAGGCATGAAAAACAAGCTAGTAAAACCAAACAGCTTGCTGTTTGGTTCTTTATGTCAACTTCTAGAGGGCATAACTCCTTCAAAAATTATCATATTGACATGTTTCTTGGCTCTAAACTTAAGTACTTTGAGTTATCTATCTAACCATGGTGGTTTTGTGAAAATATTTTAAGATTTGGTCATTTAAAATGGTGAAATAAACTCAGTTGTCAAATCTGCCAGATTTCCAGTTTTGGTTAAGTTACTTACTTGGTCTATATCTCACTCTATATTTCATGTGAGGCTTTGAAATTAGGTTTGGGAATAGTTTAGGATGTTAACTAAAGTACTCCAGAAGCTGAGGACCCAACTCAATGGTCTTGACCCTCTGGTCATTGACACACATGGGCTGGTCCGTTGTGTTTTCAAAACTGATGAGACTTCTTGTTCAAGCCTATTTGCTTGACTTAAACACTTCACAAAGATTGTAAAAAACTCATGAACATACCTAAGACATAATATATTGAGGTGTGTGAAGTATTGGGTCAGAAACATTCTTGTTCTTGGTGAAATTGTCACCCGATGTGAATCTAAAATGGGGACAGTTTTGGTATTCTTCTTAAACTATATGATTTTATGAGGTTTTGGAGAGTATTTGTTTTAGACATGACTTGAAATCCCTAGACGAGCCATTGTGCCACTCAAGTGAAGGATTATTATCCAAGTCCTTATGATCTTGAGTTTGTCGGTAGACACGTAGGGTGTGCAAGTGTTTTGGTTCAATAGTATATTTTTGGTATAGGTAACGTATTTTGACGAGTCTAAAATGAGTGACCTAACTAGTTATCGTGCTTTGTTCGAACATATCATTTAGATTTTAATAAGTATTTTTACTTGTTTTAGATCACGTTTAGTGAGTTCTACGTACGAGGGTTGCCTTAGTGATCGTTGTTGTACACTTCTTGTGCCCGCTTCTTGTACTCACTCCTTACTTGTTAAGGTGAGTTTTCACAGCCCCTGTTTTACTTGTTTTGGGGTGGAAAGCATGATATGATTATTTAAACTGAATTAGTTGTACTTTTATGAATTTATTAAACTGAATGAACTTTTACCTCACTTGGTATATATGCTTATGTTTGATGCTTGAGTACTATTATTGTGAAAGGTCCCCTAGAACTACACTACTTATTAACTCATTTTGAGCCATTGATATTTATGGATAACGCTATTTAGGGGTAGAGCCATCCCCTCACTCTAACTATTGGGAGTGCATAGTATCACCATTACATTCTTACGTTAGAGCATGTGACACATAGGGGCAAATTGTTCGGCTGTAAGCGGCTTAACTAGTGGCCTTATTGCATAAACACGCATGTATACATAAATGACCATTTTGTGGAAACCAATTGTTCACTATCATTTTGAAACTACTTGGTGTACTAATACCTGTAAACTCACCAACTATGGCCATAGTTGACCTGTTTTATCATGCTTTTCAGGTAATCAGCAGTAAGTGGTAATTTTGGATGCATTGCATGGACACTCTTTTGTAAATATTGGGTTATGTTTAAAAGAAAATGTTTTATCGTTGAGGATTCATGTTTAAACGTGTTATAACTTGTCTTTTGAAACTTATTGTAATATATGATGTTTTCCTTTAAATCATGTTTGGTGTTATCTATATCTTATGTGATGTACTATGAACTATTGCACCTCGTGTTTCCACTTTAACAAGGTATGACACACACATTGAGGCATGGCTTGCTGCACCTACACCTCTGTCACCATCTCTACTATCACCCTTATCATCACCTCATCTTATGATACCATCATCACCCACCTATAGAGATTCCATTCTCGAGGCTGACCTGTCGCCTCGAAAGAGAGCTTGATTTTCCCCTCCACCCTTCAATATTAGGGAGAGCTCCGCAGCTGCTATTGCAAGACAGCCTGGGTCTACTTTTGCCCATGTTACTATTGACAGACTCGTGGTCACCGTAGAGGAGACCAACAGGTACTGATGTTGAGCGCTATACGCAACAATTTCAAGAATTGGTTTTATTATGTTCGATAATGGTTCCTGATGAATCTGATAAAGTGGAGAGGTATGTTGGAGGTCTTCCCGATAGTATTCACGAGAGTGTGATGGAATCTAAGCCAAAAATACTTCAAGGAGTATTTGAGTTAGCAAGGAGTTTAATGAACCAGAAGGTTCTTGTCTATGATGCTAGGCAAGCTGACAATAAAAGGAGAATGGATAACAACCCAAGAAACAACCATGCTCAACAACCGCCTTACAAGAGGTACAATGTGGCTGGGCTTATACATCTGGGCATGGTGAAAAGAGAGAGTAAGCTGGAACTCTACCTTTGTGCAACAAGTGCAAGTTTCACCATAATGGGCCGTGCGTTGTAAAGTGTATGAACTGCAAGAGAGTTGGTCATTTGGCCTGAGATTTTAGGAGTCATGCTGCTGCTAACAATCAGATAGCCTCGGGAGCAATTCAATTAACGGTTACATGTTATGAATGTGGAAAGCAAGGGCACTACAAGAGTGATTGCCCAAAACAATAAAGAATCAAAACCGTGGGAATCAGACTAAGAATGGTGAAGCTCGTGGAAGGGCTTATACTTTGGAGGCGGTGAAGCCAACCCGGATTCGAACGTCGTTACGGGTACATTCCTCCTCAATAACCGTTATGCTTCTATCTTATTTGATACCGGTGCCGATAGAAGTTTTGTGTCAACTACATTTAGCGCCCTAATTGATATCACCCCATCTACTTTAGACAATAGTTATGACGTTGAATTAGCCGATGGAAAAATAATAGATGTCGATACCATAATACGGGGTTGTACTTTAAACTTGCTAAATCACCCATTCAACATCGATCTAATGCCCGTAGAACTTGGTAGTTTTGACGCTATTATTTGTATGGATTGGTTGTCAAAGTATCATGTCGTGATCTTTTGTAATGAGAAGATTGTTCGTATCCCCTATGGCAATGAAGTATTGATTATTCGAGGTGATAGAAGTGACGGTAGGAGTGAGTCCAGATTGAATATTATATCGTGTACCAAGACCCATAAATACTTACAAAAAGGATGTCATGTATTTTTATCACACATCACTGAGAAGAAGATTGAAGACAAGTTGGAAGAGAAGTGACTTGAAGATGTACCCATTGTGTGTGATTTCTCGAAAGTCTTTCCTGAAGACTTGCCTGGAGTCCCACCGACCCAAAAAGTGGAGTTTCAAATTGAATTGGTACCTGGTGCTGCACCCGTAGCACGGGCGCCTTATAGATTAGCTCCATTGGAAATGAAAGAATTGTCGGACCAATTGCAAGAGCTTTCCGAAAAAGGATTTATAAGACCGAGTTCCTCACTTTGGGGAGCTCCGGTTTTGTTTGTCAAGAAGAAAGATGGATCTTTTCGGATGTGTATTGACTATAGAGAGCTGAATAAGCTAACAGTGAAGAACCGTTATCCACTTCTAAGGATCGATGATTTAATTGACCAACTGCAAGGGCCAAGTGTCTACTCGAAGATTGACCTGAGATCGGGTTACCATCAACTTAGGGTTCATGAAGAAGACATTCCGAAGACCACATTTAGGACTCGTTATGGTCACTACGAGTTCCAAGTTATGCCATTTGGTTTGACCAACGCACCGGCGGTATTCATGAACCTCATAAAGCGGGTGTACAAGCCATACTTGGACAAGTTTGTGATTGTGTTCATCGATGATATTTTAATCTACTCCAAGAGTAAGCAAGAGCATGAAGAGCACCTTAAGTTAATCTTAAAATTACTTAAGAAGGAGGAGTTGTACGCAAAATTTTCTAAGTGTGAATTTTGGATTCCCAAAGTATAATTTATCCGTTGCGTGATTGATAGTCAAGGCATTTATGTGGACCATACCAAAATAGAATCTATTAAAGATTGGGCATCACCTAAAACTCCAACGGAGATTCGTCAATTTTTATGTCTTGCCGGCTACTACCAAAGATTTATTGAAGGTTTCTCAAAGATCGCTAAGTCGATAACCAAGCTGACTTAGAAGAGTGTGAAGTTTGAATAAGGAGATAAGGAAGAAGCAACATTTCAATTATTGAAGCAGAAATTGTGTAGCGCACCTAACTTGGCATTGCAAGAAGGAACATAAAATTTTGTGGTGTATTGCGATGCTTCGTATAAGGGTTTGGGTGCAATACTAATGCAAAAGGAGAAGGTTATAGCTTACGCTTCTCGACAACTGAAGATTCATGAGAAGAATTATACAACTCATGACTTGGAGTTAAAAGCGGTAGTGTTCGCTCTAAAGATTTAGAGACACTACTTGTATGGCACAAAGTGTACCGTATTCACTGATCATAAAAGCTTGCAACACATCCTTGATCAGAAGGAGTTAAACATGAGGCAACGTTGATGATTGGAGTTTCTTAGTGATTATGACTGCGAAATTCGTTATCGCTCGGGAAAGGAGAATGTAGTGGCAGATGCTTTAAGCTGAAAAGAACGGATTAAGCCATTACGAGTTCGATCCTTAGTTATGAGTATTGGTTTGAACCTTCCCGTACAAATTTTGCATTAAGAAACGAAGTTGGTTATCACATTTTGGAGAATTAAGAGATTTGATTATGCATGAATCGCATAAGTCTAAGTGTTCAATTCACCCCGGATCTGACAAGATGTACCATGACTTGAAAAAATTGTATTGGTGGCCCAACATGAAAGTAGATATTGCCACCTGTGTTAGCAAGTATTTGACATGTTTAAATGTCAAAGATGAATATTAAAAACCATCTGGTTTGTTGGTACAACCTGAGATACCCCAATGGAAGTGGGAGAACATCACCATGGATTTTATTACGAAGCTACCTAAGACATCAAGTAGTTACGATACTATTTGGGTGATTGTTGATGGTCTTACCAAGTCTGCTCACTTTTTGCCAATGAAGGAAACTGATACGATGGATAAATTGATGAGATTTTACTTGAAAGAAGTGGTCTCAAGGCATGAAGTGTCGGTTTCTATCATCTTTGACCGGGATAGCAATTTACATCACGTTTCTGGAAGTCTCCCCAGAAGGCTTTGGGTACTCGTTTAGATATGAGTATTGCTTACCATCCGCAGACCGATGGATAAAGCGAGAGAACCATTCAAACTCTTGACTATATGTTACGCGCTTGCGTAATAGATTTTGGAAATGGTTGGGATAAGCATTTACCGCTAGTAGAATTCTCCTAGAATAACAGTTATCATACTAGCATCAAGGCCGCACCATTTGAGGTACTTTATGGTCGAAAGTGTCAATCACATGTCTGGTGGGCCAAGGTTGGGGATAGCCAACTCATTGGTCCAGAGATCATTCATGAAACTACCAAAAAGATTGTTTAAATCAAGAGTAGAATTCAAGCTACACGTGATCGCCAAAAGAGTTACACCGATGTGAGGCATAAACCTCTAGAATTTCAGGTGGGAGATAAAGTTATGTTGAAGGTTTCACCTTAGAAAGGGGTTATCTATTTCAGAAAACGAGGAAAGTTAAACCTGGGGTATATTGGACCTTTCAAGGTATTAGAAAAATTTGGAACCGTTGCTTATAGACTCAAACTTCCTCAATAATTAAGTAGGGTTCATAGCATGTTTCACGTGTCCATTTTGAAGAAGTGTTTCTCCGATGAATCACTCGTGATTCCGTTGGATGAGATCCAAATTGATGACAAGCTACATTTCATTAAAGAACCCTTGGAGATTATGGACTAAGAGGTCAAGCGATTGAAGCAAAGCCGTATTCCTATAGTCAAGGTTCGATGAAACACTAAAAGAGGTCCAGAGGTCACGTGGGAACATGAAGACCAATTTTGAAGCAACTATCTGCACCTCTTCACCAACACCACACCAGAAGGCAAATCAAACTGAATTTCGAGACGAAATTCTTTTAACATGGGGAGACTGTGACAATCCACATTTTTAGGTCATTTTACATCAATAAACTCAAAACTATTTACTTTGAACTTTTACGTGTTTACTTTAATTACAACCGTTAAGTTAAATCGCGTAAACTGACAATCAACATTTAATGTAAACCGACATTAAACAAACATAAGTTTACGTCAATTATGTGTTATATAATTCTTACGAAGTTAATTTATAACTTTTCATATTTTATTTTTCAAGTTTTACGTAAAATGATTATGTTTTGCAATATGAACTTTCATGCATGCATGTAAACCATACCACCTTTACAAATACCCACAATACTTATACATTATCAAAAAATTATTTATTTCCCTCCCCCTCAAGCTCATATAAACCGGCCCATATGTTAGTATACACAAAAATAATACCAAATCTATACTATACAAGATGTTATACTAGCTAATTGAATCACTTACCAACTCTTGCCAACTTTCTTACACACAAGTCTTACGACAAGCTGCACCCCATTCCTTCTTACACCATCCCACGCCCCACCCCTTACTTCCTTGAATTATTTTCATTCTTGTCATAGACATTTCTTACAAGCTTGCACTTTTTCTCTTATACATACAACTAGCTTTTGCACTTCTCATATTAACACATCTAAAACACAACTCATTCTCTCTTTTCTCTCCTCAAATCCACGACATAAAACAACCTAAATAAGGTTTCATTGTCTTCCATTTTCTTGATATTTCTAGCATACAAGCATATTCAAGGTTTATTTCTAAGGTGTTCTAAGGTGATTACAAGATTGGGTTTCAAGATTTAAGCAAGGGTTTACAAAAATAAACTAGGGTTTATAAGTTTTGGGTTATAATCAAAATCTAGGGTTTCATTTGTGTTCATCATCCTTGTAAGCATCTCCTATCTACACTTTTGATTCTTTGATCATCTTGTTTTAATTTATGCATTCTCTTTCAAAACAAACATCACCTATATGATTGTGTTATCATTTTTATAAACTTAACTAGTAGTTTTTAGTGATTAAAATGTATCATTTATGTTCTTGCAATATTATTGTATTTATTAAATTGTTGGAAGTAAACTAGTGATTTTATATGTTAGCTAGTGGTATTAATAAAGTTGTATCTTGTTAGTGAAGGGATTAAGTTAGTTAAGAGGTAGATTTGTTGTTTGAATTAGTAGTGAACAGATATAGGTTAGATTAGGCTTTTGGGGAAGTTTTTTATTGTTATTTTGGAACATTTCGAGAAGTTATATAAATTATCCCAAACAGCCCTTGTGTTACAGGTTACGTAAAAATGTTTTGAGTTGTTAAAACTCTAATATTATGATAGTAGATGTCGTTACGGAATTTTGATATAAAGAACACTAAAATCAGACTTAAAATGAGCAAGTTGTGGTCAAATGAAGTTTGGGAACACTTTCGGCAAAACTATTTCGGGTACATTCTGAGCAGTTTCTAAATCGTGTGTTTTAACCCCTTTCGGGTCCGAATCGGCTAAAGTGTATAAACGAAAACTTGCCTAGAATGAGTTTTCGCTAAAGTAAGGAACTTTTCTTTTGTCCTGAAAGACAATAACGAAGGGGCTATACTCCGTAGAAGTTGGACTATTTTTTAGAAAATGTAATAAATTTCCTGCACACATTTTGGGTTAATATAGTTGCTGATTGGAACATTAAATTTTGTTTCCGGCGTTTTCGGGTGCGTTTGAGCTATAAAAACCTTAGCGAATAATAGTGTATTACTTATAAATTATTAAGGCGTATTAGAAACTTTATAAAAGCGATATTTCGTAAGCGTTAATAGTTTACTAAAAATGGAAAGTTTTTATTAGATGTAAGATATATATTAGTAAGAAAAAAATAGTAACTCTCGGTTTAAGTGTCGAAACTAAACTAAAAACCCTATAATTTGCGAAACCACATTTTAACTAACTAAATTATGAAACAAGCATATGCGGGTGATGTTGACTTTCTAAAAATAGTTTGTGCATCATTTTATTTTATTTCGCTTGCATTATTCTAAATCAACCTATAATTAAATAGGTTGCGTGCAGGACTTTTTGTGATGACTTTCTTTGTTGATTTACTAAAATTAATACTTTTCACTAGAGGTGAGTTTATAGCCCCGCTTTACTTGTTTATCACTATTTTAAATTTTTTAGGATGAGATACATGACTTGTTTTACATTTGGACGTAATTACTCATTTAAACGATTACGGATTTGCCTAAGTAGCGTTTACCCATATTGACCACTATCATGAACTGTTAATTACTTTGTGTAAGCGCGATTGTTATAAATAAATCTATTTGGGATTGACATTCCCGTTCGGGTAAGTAACGCTTACTAGTTTTGGATGACCTAACTAACGAACGTTTACCATGTCAGACTTTAGATGTTGCGGGTTGAACATCTACTCGAGCACATTCTTTGCATAAATTTGCACACATACATTATTGTAGCTTCAGTGTCATGAGCTTAGTGAAATCGTAATTACTTTTGTGATATTGTATGCATTACATTATTACACACTTGAAATCTTGCTGTAATCCTCGCGAATTTTCTAGTCATGTAATGTTCTATTTAAGTCCTTTGACTTTCTGACTTTTACTGTTTTCCGTTTGCAACTACTGTGTTGACGGTAGTCAATCTACATTTTCATTGGACAATAAATCTTTCTGTTGGGAAATACAAAGGTCAAAGTTCTGCCACGAAAAAGTCAAAGTACTGCTAAATGAAAGATCAAAGTACTGCTAAGTAGAAAGTCAAGGTACTGCCAGTCAAAGATCGAAGTACTGCCGTGGATATAGGAACTATAAAGTTTAAACGGTTGTTTTAGCATTTATCTTGTAACAGTTATTAGTGATAAGTATCAATTAGTGTTTATGATATACAAGGACTGTACATCTACTAGAGGTTATCCTTATGTTTATAAAAGGATCTCTAGGAAGATATTAGAATATAGAAAAAACATAGACAATCACGAGTTAAGATTTATTAGTATTGTATTAGGGATCTGCAATTTAGGCAGATTCAAAAGGTTTATAAAAGAAATCGTTTGAGAAACTATTGTGTGTTCTTCTTAAGTACTGCCAACTAGATTCCGCATAGTTGACAGTATATCAGTGTTTCATTAAGGAATATCGATCCTACAAGTGGTATCAGAGCTTGTGAAGAGACTCTGATCTTGAAGAACTTTTAATCAATCGAAATCTTTCTAAACTCATAAAAGATGTCTGAAACAGAACCTATCCCTCCCACCTCGTCCGTTACTGCACTCAGAATCCCTATAATCAAGAAAGGTGAATATGACCTATGGTCCATGAAGATGCGACAGTATATCGCTATCACTGATCACATACTATGGGACATAATCACCAATGGAAACCAAACCACAACTGATCCTGCATCTCCCTCAGTGTCTGCACCAAAGACTTCACTTGCTGCAAACGCAAGAAGAAACAATGAGAAAGCCCTTAATATACTGCTTTCTGCCATACCTGATAGACATCTTCTCAGTTTTCATGATGCTGTAGATGCAAGATCTTTATGGAAAGCCATAAAAGCAAGATTTGGAGGAAACGAAGCATCAAAGAAGATGCAAAAGAATCTGTTGAAACAACAATTTGAGACATTTACTATTGGATCTAGGGAAGAACTAGATTCAGCATATGAAAGGTTTCAGCATATTCTTAGCATGCTTGAATTACATGATGCTACGGTGTCCATTGAAGATGCAAATTTGAAGTTTCTAAGAAGCCTACCATCTGTGTGGCATGTAGTGGCTACCATGATTCGGGGACAACCTGGATTAGACGAGTTAGACTTTGATGATCTCTACAACAACTTAAAGGTGTATGAGCATGAATTGAAGGGTGTCTCAAATTCAAACTCTCAAAACATTGCTTTTCTGTCCACGAACCCACTATGGGGATTGTTGATTGGGGTTGGAATGCTATGAATCTCATTGTGATTCTATGGTTTCGAATTCTTTAATAATTATTGCAAGCATTCCTTATTTTTTCCATATTGCCCAAACAATTGTCCCCAACTTACTTAAAAAATTCAGCCACAAAACCAAATGGTTTAAAACCTTCTTAAACTTACAAGGGGCTCACCAACTTTTTGTTGGACAACCTATTTGCGAGTAGTTATTGCATTTTCAGGTGATGCAATTGCTCGTTAAGTTCAAAATAGAATGCCTTAGAGACCTAAGCTATCCCGTGAGGGATCATTGTTGAAGGATTTGCATTCGAGACTTGATTCCATGTTGATGATCATAGATTATTCTAGACTTATCTTACCCCATTTTGGGAGTTAGTTTGTAATAAATTTGAACTATGTGTTGTGTTCATCGACTATTTTGACACAAGTTTTCATACTTGTCGTCGGAGGATGTTGTGACACCTTTTGATATGCATTTAGATTTCTCTATATTTTATCATGTGTTATGACGATTCCATCCTCCGTTACGCCTCGTGTCACTGACAGGGACGGGGTTAGCTTCAAGGTCAGTGAACAACGATTGAAGAGATATTACGGAGGTAACATTGACAAAGAGGATGATTAAGTTATCGAGTTCGAGAATGGTGTAACATGAGGCTGAGGGGAGTCTATCTTAAAGACTCTCACAAAAACAAAAGTGCTTCCCGAGAGACAACCCAAAATGTATTTTCAATTTAGTTAATCGAGTCTGTCTTCCTAGACATCAATACAGCGTATCCGCTCCATACCATACGACGTATTGAATGTTTGGACGTTATCAATCCTTTATTTTTATGCATTTTAAAAACATTATTGTCATTTCTGTCTATACGGCGTATTCATGTACATGATACGGCGTATTTGGTAGACTGACCTGTATTTAGATACTTTTTATAAGTTTCTCAATATGGCGTATTCCAGTTTATGGATACGGAGTATTGGTCTCTTATACAGTTTGTTTAGTTTTTTATTATTAACTGTAGGATACCCGAGATAGGATTTTGCATGTTTTTTCTAAATTTTGCATAGGACCTCGCTGCTAAGAAATCGACTAAGTTGGTGAAGTAACGATTATCTGGAATCCTATGTGTGATTGTAGTCATGCTGGCATTCAGACGCATTTACATCATACATTCTTGCTTATAAACTCAACTTGGAGAATCCACCGATAAAAATATCAGGGGAGTTTCTCATTCTAATTCTTTTAATTTCCCGTTTTTAATGTTTTATCTATACAACGAGGACGTTGTATAATTTAAGTGGGGGGATGGGAATTAGAATGCATACGTGTCCTATTTTTCACAATAAAATGCTTAAATTATGCTCAAATTTAAAAAAATTCAAGCATACTTTTGTGAAATTACTTGTTACATAACCTGCACACAATAACCCTTATTAGATATTGTGAGGATTTAACCTTATCCATTTCCAAATGTTTATCTAAATTTCACAAAAATATAAGTGTGCCGGTGATGTTGTAGACTTTAGAACTTGACTTGGTATATCTATTCAAGACCACAATAATGAGTACTATGGATTTAGATGGAGTAACTTGTTTAAATTGGTAAATTTATAGGATTACAACCAAAAAGCCTATACATGTTGTTTTATTAACTAACTACACTGGTTAGTTAAATCCCGTATAAACCCTTTTGTTTACTCTCATCATAAGAGTAAGATACCCCTAGAAAAACCAATAGAGCCAATCCTTTAGGAATAACACCAACTATTTGTTTTGTTACACCTTTACACCTTAGCCTACCCTGTTAGATTAAGTCAATTTATCAGTTGTTAGTTGCTTAAAGTGTAAAGTATGTATTTCCCGAGTCTTGTGTAGATTTTCTATCTTTGGTACGGTTGGGAAGAGATTTGCACATTGCAAATGGGAATGTATAAAGTAGTCAAAACTCATGTATTTTTACTACCATCACAATTATTGGTACTTCCAAAGAATGAAGAAAAATCGAAGGAATTATCCAGAATTATTATGATCGTGAAGATGGTGAAATTACATCGAGTCTCGTGGTTTGTTAAAAAAAAGGAAACAAATTAGAAAATCGCAACAAAAAAGAGGAGGAAAGTTTGGAGATAATCGTTTTGCAAAAAGCTTAAACCGAAGGAATTATATCAAGGATCGATTATTCGTTGATACATCTTATAAGTCAACGATGTAAAGTTTTGTATAAAGTGGTAGATATCGCCACTTGCCTTGTAAAAGTATGTAAAGTATGGGATGATTGGGAAGTTGACCATTACGGGAACGTCAACTTAGGTTGTTGTTTTTTATCAATGATCAAGACGTTTGTATATAGTTGTATCTTAATCATGGTAACGGTCGGGAAAAAGTGTATAGCAACTTGTACCTTATCTGTTTAGACTTAGTCTATTTGTTTTGTAATTTTTATGTAACAACAATTTATTTCCCTTTCCTAATCATTAACCTTGGGTTTTACTCGAATGAGGATGTGATCAAGTCATGCATGTCTATCCCGTCGTTACGGCTATGTATGTGTGATTCAGCTGCCTTATTGGTGTGGTACTTTTGGTGAAAGATTGTAGAATGATCAACCCTAAGCCTTATAATAAAAACCTATTTTACCTTTATAAACTTGTTACTCCTTAGCTCTAGTGGTGGAGATGTGTATCCTTGCCAAGCCTATGATAGAATACTCGTTACGACCAAACAATTGAGCGAATTAGTTACATGTTACCACATAAATTAGTTGAGTGATTTGGGTATTTTTCATCTACCTATTTCGTGAGGT